>JACEFZ010026771.1:0-143905 GCA_014155875.1 Cepaea nemoralis
CAGTAAAAAATACCAAATTAATGCACGAAAGAATTCAAGAGCTTAAATAAAAGAACATACTTAACAGGCCCCAACAAGATGGAAAAGTCACAATGAAAACCATGAGATTTTACATACATGGTCAGATTATGTGAAAACCCTTTATGACGATACAAGGGAAGAACAATATGATATTCGGAATAATAATGAAGGACCTGCCATAAGAGTTGATAATGAAGTAAGCCAATATCAGCCTATTAAGAGAGGTGTGAGACAGGGATGTGTAATGTCTCCAGATCTGTTTTCCCTGTACAGTGAAAGTATTTTCAGAAATATTGAAGATATGGAAGGAATCAACATTGGGGGACGATGCATCAATAACATTAGATATGCAGATGATACAGTCTTGATTGCAGACAATGAACAGGACCTGCAAATTTAGTAGATGCGGTTGTTACACACAGTGAACAACTAGGGTTAGAATTAAATTGTAAAAAGACACAGACTATGGTCGTCACTAGGAAGAACGAAATACCACAATGTAATATACAAGTAAATGGGAATATTCTTCAACAAGTGAATAGGTACAATTATCTCGGAACAGTAATAACATCTGATGGGAGATGCCTTGAAGAAATTAGAAAAGAATCGCCATGGCAAAAAGTAGCCTTAGCAAGATGAAAAACATACTGACCAATAAAAAGATGTCAATTGAAACGAGAAAAGAGTGTTGAGATGCTACATAGAACCTGTACTTTTATATGGATGTGAAGCCTGGACAATGAGCAGTCAAGCTGAAAAACATCTGATGGCTGTAGAAATGTGGTTTCTGAGGAAAATGCAAAGAATACCATGGACAGCCAGAAAGACCAATGAACAGGTCCTTCTAGAAACAAATGAAGATCGTTAAGATATTAGACGCGACAGTCAAAGTTTTTGGGGTTATGAGAGAAATGATTTGGAGAAATTAGTGAAACTGGGAAGATCGAGGGGGGCAGACCAAGAGGAAGACCTAGAAACAAGTACCTGGATGGCTTGGCCTTTGGCATGGAGACAGAAACCTGAGCTGATCCTCGACTCTGGTGATCGAGTGAGATGGCAGAACATGACCGTCCACGCTTACCGACATGGCACGTGGTGGTGGTGATGATGATGATCATGATGATGATATATTATAAAACAAAACACACACACATACACACAACGCACCTTGTATATACACACACTTTTGTACAAAATAAACGTTTAAAAACAAATCAGATGGTACCAGGTTGTAACTCTGAATAGGGATGGGAATTTCCTAAAGCCATTGGTTTCTAATTCTATCACCACGTCCCCATGGTCTCTTGGGTAATGAGATGGAAAAGACTGCTCGGATAAAGGCGAAAATATATATCCCGTTTCAAGTTTTTGTACGTTGAAAACCCCTGGCTGTTGGAAATCGCAAAGAGTGTGCAGTAGAGTCGCCGCCCTGGCTAAATTGGGTTGGGCAAAAAACCTACGCAAGAAACTGTTTCTTAGATGGAGTCTATAGGAATAAATCTTGCAGAAAATACTATGCCAAAATCTGACACGCTGACCTTTCAGGTGCACAACTGGGTATTTCACGCCCATTTGGAAAATGAAAAAGAAGATTCCTTCTGGCAATTTAAATCATCCAACACATACGTCAGGGCACCAGGAACATGAGCATATGTACTAGTAGTTCAGTGACCTGTTGATTATCCTCGTCTCTGGTCCGGCCTCTACCATGACCCTTCCTGCTAGTGCCGGAATGGATTGCTAATGATTCCATCAGTCGTAACCGCATGTTAATATTGATTCCTGGTGCAACATGCGATCATTTATAGACAGTATCTTCGATTCACACGCGTGAAGACAAAATATCAAATCCGTATCACTTTTGGGATATATTATAAGGAACCATTACAGTCGAGGAGCGAGGTTGAAAATGAGGGATATCGCTGAGGAGAATGATTTAATAGTATATACTGACGGATCCGTGCAGTGAGGTGAGAGATGGGCTACACATTAAGATGGAGGCACAAGATTATCGTAGAGTGTAGTGGCGCATGCTGACATAGCACATGCTGGGGATAAAAGGGGGCAACTCTGGTCCCAGCATCAGACATGGGTTATGACCAAACAGTTGGTGGACATAGTTAACCCTCTTTAAATATGATCGTATCAAAGATTAAGGACTTCCAGTTCAATATGACGAATAGGTGTACGATCCGTTAAGGCTTTGGAGTGTTTTTGCTTCTCGCTGCGGTTTACTTGCGTAGTGTCCTCATTTTGGACTTATAGTACATATACCTTCGATGGGTGACGTTGTGAATATTCTAGTATGATAATTTGGTCGTGTCTAGCGTGAGCCGCGTGGTGAAGTAGTTACACACCCGCCTCACACGCCAGTGATCCAGAGTCTGATCCCGGGTCTAATCAGGGATATACACTACTGACTAGTTCAAACGAGAGCGAAATTCGAATCTAGTGCTTCCAATCTGACGTGGACAAGACTCAAGGTTCGTACCGGAATACGATTAGCGTTGCCAATAGTGATTTGTGCTCAATCATCAAACTTCACATCCCGAAACAAACAAATATATCAAATATAGTACATGGTTCCGTCGCTCAACTGCTGAGCTTATTACTTGGTGCGACACTGAGCTGTGGATTTCATGCCGAATTTTTATATTTTTTTTCATCTGCGCGCGATGGTTTGTGTTGTGAACCGCACTTCAGAAAAATGGCAGTCACAACCTGCCGCACAATTCTCTCTCCGCAAGAGTTCTATCTGTCCGTCCACACTAAATATATGACCCCAAGGGCGCTGACCTTACCTTGCCTAACCGTTCACCAATACCCCACCCAGCTGTGCAGACCCAGCCAGTGTGACTTCCTGCTCGTTCCCAAACACACCAACATACGCTGGGCAAACGATCCAAAAAGTGCTCCTATCTTTGATTTGTTTAAAATTGAAGCATGCCATTTTGCCTTTGTAAACATCCCTACGACCCCACTCCTCACGAATAAACAAAATCGTGCACTCTCACTTGCAGTCGGTTTGAGTAATCTTTCAGACGTTGTAGTTTGTCATCAGTTGCTTCCCTTGAAAGGACGAAGCTGGCGCTGTAACGTTCAGAACCAGAATCATCTCCAATACTGTGATCTGGTCTAGGACTAATATTTGGTAACATGGCATAACTGAAATTGTTAGAAGCATATTTCCTGACTTTCATGTTTCTTTGCAAGTGCTTATTTGTTTCAGAATACTTTTCTTTTTTCTTTAGGAAATTTAGGTACCACTCTTTGCTTTTTTCACGAAAAGTTAGCATGTCTGGTTGTATGGGCATAGACAATGCCAGTCTTTTGGGAAAGTCAAAACGAACACGATTTTTCGAGCTTCTTCTGCGTTCCTGTGTTGTATTGGTCATTGTGCTTGCGTCGTCTGATGTTACAATAGATGATTTGTCGTCGAAAATTTGGTGTATCCTCTTTTTCTTTTGTTGTAAGCCAGCCATGCTTCGAAGTCGAACTGCGACTTGGGGGATCTTCGCGTGACACGGAAGGATCCTCAACGAAGATCATGGTCACGTTTCTTTCAAGGCTTCCTGGTGAGGATCTGGAATTCCTGTTGTCTTGATCTGCCAGCATGGCATTTAATTTCTCTGATAGGTGTTGTGTATATCCGTCTAGATGTGCCATGGCTGGTGAGGATCTAGAATTGCTGCTATCCTGATCTGGCAGCAATTTCTCTTGTAGGTTTCTCTTAGATCGGTCAAGATACGGCTTACCTGGTGGGTTTTAGAATTCCCGCTCTCCTGATCTGGTAACAGACCATTCACCTTCTCCTGTAGGTGTCGCTTAGATCGGTCTACAAAAGCTTCACCTGGAGATGCGACATCGATTTCCGTGCTACATTTCCACTCTTGTTTGCGGGGTTTGAAATCTCTTTCTTTATGTACATTACTTTTCACTGTAATGTCTTCTGTCACGTTTAGTTGTATTGTTTGGTTTTTTTATTCACATCTACGTTGCGATGTACACTATCCTCTCCTAGAACCCAGGGTTCACTTGCTGAATGGCCACATCATTCTGTAGCACAGCGTGTTCAGAAGGTGTTGTTTTTGCGTTGTGGGGCAAATCGCTGTATCTTCTGTCTGGAATTATTTCAGCCACCGCTTGGCGAGACCTGTGCGACTGTGGATTTGTTTGTAGCTTGTTGCTTACCATTCAGACTTAAGATCTGCATACCGGTTTGTAATAGCTAACTCCCCGAGCTGTGCATTCTTTTTACTGATCATTACTTTCCTGACTTTCTCTACATATTTCAGCGCAGCTGTTGGCTCACCTAATCTTAATTTGGCATTCTTCTTGCCTAATTGTACTTCCTGGCTCAAACGTGGAAGTATAGGTTCGTTTTTCTGTTTCTCTCCTCTGTAACTTCATTTATATTATTTTTCGCCTCCTTCCTGTCTTTCTGATAATTCGTTGACCTTTTGCTTGTTATTGTTTCTTAAGATGCATTTGTCAATAGTGTGTATGTCCTCATATAGGGAGATGTTTCAGTATCTCTTTGTGTGCTGTTTACCTTCACTGTGATCCCGTGGCAATCCTGGATTGTCCGCTTCACTTTCGGTCTGCAGGTTCGATTGCTGAAGTTGTTTCTGGATACTGGACATCCACTCACTGTTAACGGTGGATGACTAAGTGCCGCGTGTAAGGTTTCTTCTGACTCTCCTGATAGTTGCCCACGGCCAGAATATATTCCAGTATAACTAACTCTCCGATCATTGTGCATGACAGGAAATTTATCACCGCTGTTTGTTTGTCTCGACGCTGCAACTGAATCGCTTTGAATTACTGTTTCTTTGCAGTCATGTTTTGTTTCCGCTTTATCTGAGGATCTACGATTGCCTGGTGGTAAATGTTTGTAAATAGGGATGTTATTCTTTGTTGCCCCAAGACCATTTCTCAGACGCCGTTTTCTCGTGTCTAGAATGCTCTTTCTTTTCAGGAATATAGCTTTCTGAATACGAAGACCTGCTAGCTGCATTTTCTCGGCTTGTTTCAGGGCTCTGAGGGTTCTGTCTAGGTCTTTTCGTAGCTCATTCTGGACCTGTGAGAGAAAAGAGTATAACTGAACACTTGAAGATAGGTCGTCCTCTAACTGAAAACTATCATTGACATTCTGGCATACAGACATCACAAATAATTAGTTGTGTAAACATTAGAAGTATCGCTAGAGGGTGGGGCACGGGTGATATCAGCAGACAGGAAATCAACAAAGACGTAAAGTGGAAACTGTAAACTTTATAAGAACATAATGACAAGTAACAACATGGATGTTCCTGCTAGAAAGTCTTCGACAGCACACAATAATAAAGACATAAAAACTCGTATTATACCATCCTTTAAGTAGAGTGATATAAACGTACTCGTATTATACCATCCTTTAAATAGAGTGATATAAACGTAACTGTTTAAAATGTGTGTGAATTCCTTGGGCAAAAGTATTATTTGATAATTTAAATAAAATTACAATTGTTTAGTTACAAGAACAACAATATCTGTACAAGAGCATGTTTTATGCTATACAATTGTGGCCTCTACGAGAACTCTGAGCTGAGAAGGTGTGTTGTGTGTGGGGGGGGGGGGGATTTATATAAATGATTGTTTGTAAGGAGCGCAACTGGGAGGGTGAAAACCTTATCCTAGTGCGAGGAAATGCAACTTAAAGACTCAATGTCATAGCATGCAGGACCAGACCCTAAGCCTTGGTCAGCAAATGATCTAGGATCGAAGCTCCGACAGGCGAAGAGTTAGAGCATTGCTTTGCTGATACGGCAGCTAGTTTTGTTCCAAATGTAATGGTGATTTTTCCTCTGAAGTAAACAAGAATAGGGCGAGAGAGGTTCACGCGCATGGGCAACACATTGTTTTACAATTCAGCCCAGGCTTTGTGGCTACGGAGAGGCATAACTCCATACTGGTCCCAGTCCTGTGTGTAGTTATTTAATATTTTTGTTTTTCTGAAGCTCAATGTTAAAAAACTGTCGTCTGTCAAGATGGTATGTGCCAGTGTTTTTTGTTGTACGAAGAAACGCAAAAATCTATAACCACATGCAGCTTCGATTGATGGAATCAGACACTATTCTTCACGATGAAATCGGGGGTTAACTAAGGCACTAGCAGGAAGGGACGTGGTAGAGGACGGAGTGCATGCATGGGTGACTAACTGACGACGGTTTACACTACGCTGCTTCACTGAGTCGCAAGACAAGCTCTCACACTGGCCAAGACCTGGGAGCGCCTCTATGTTTGTCGGTCTCTCCACATGGACTGGATCGCAACATTGACTAAATGTCCCAAGAATCAAAATGCCTCTTATGGATGTGAAATTCCAGAAGCGATATTGGCACTCCTCTGGTTTCTGAGCTTGTAGATGGGAATGAGAACCCGGCAATAGTCACCGAAGAGTCCTGCATCGGTACCGGGTGAGATGGAAGTTTCTATACCAACCTCACTCTGATACACGTAAAGCCTTGTACGGGGTCTAGGCATTTTGAAATAGAAATTATCTCACGGGCAGGCCATGCAAAACACACCACACACACACACACACACACAAACACACACACACACACACACACACACACACACTATGTTGTGCAGGCATCAGTTCAGATGAACCGGTCCGTTGCTCGCATAGCAACGACAGAGCCAGTAGAGAAAACATTCTGTACCAAGCCTTATTTGTCAAGAAGCGCTCGCGGGGAACCGAAAAGCGATACAGAACTGGAAACACCTCAATGATGAATTGTGTTATTGCTTTGATGAAACATTGGGAGAACATTGCTCCTTTATCGCTCAGCTAGGCGTAGTTAATTGTCTCTTCTGAGGCAGACTTTGGAAAAGTTTAGAATCGAGGAGGAAACTACACGGAGGGAGAAGTAGTTGCATGTCCTCTTCATTTTACAGGACATTGCAACATCCCAGTATTAATGTTGTGTGTGATTAACTAGACAATTTTACTTTCAGTAGTTTTAGCGTTGCTTTCTTGGAACGTCCGACGCCAATACTATCAAAATCAAACGCAAAACGATCTGCTTCCAATAAGAAACGATTGACTGCAATGTCAGGAAATTTCACGATCCCCTAAGACCGCAGACGCGACGCATGGAGGCAGCTATATGGAAAATTAAAAGTCAATTTAAATCGTGTGATCAACAGCCCACATTCTCTGCCCACATTGTATGAATGACGGACAATCGACATGTGAGTTCGCCACGCAGTTTGTGACACCTGCCCTAGTGTCGCTTCTGTATAACATTTCAACAAGCGGCCTTTCAACATCAATTCTACTTCACCTAAAATGTCGTGGATATGACAGCGGAGACAACATTATCATCTTTCCACTTGTCGCCGTCAAGCGGTCGTGCGGCGATAAGAATATCGTCCCCGCGGCCGCCCGATGGTGACACTGGATAGTGCATTCCCTGTGGTTGTACAAGTCTTGATTGTCAATCCCTTTTCTTTCTCGGCGTCCTCTTGCGCCTGAGAATAGCTGTTCTTGATGTAGGGCCAGAGATGGTAGTTAGTGGTGTTGCATTCTTAAACGAGATGACCAAACCATTATCTTCTGTGTTTCAAAATGTGGCACAAGGTTGATCCCTCGTCTGTCTGATAGCATAATTGTCGTACTCGGTCTTCGATAGTTAAAGTTGACAGCTCTCCTAACCATCTCATCGCAGGGGTTGATTTTACGTAAGTGTGATTTGGATCATATCCAAGTTTGACATTGTAGCTATAGGGTGGTTGAAATATGTTATTTATTATCTGTCAGTTTTTGCGGACATAGGTATACTTGGATGTTTCAGTATGGGTATAATATTTGGTATATAAGCGCACTTGCTTTTTGGACATCTGATTTCGATTTCTCTGACTATTCTGACCCAACGCCAATAACACGATTTCATATATCTATAGATCGTGGAGCAGATGACTAAACATAACTAATTTCCGTTAATCTAATCCTTCATCTAGCCACCGATACACTCATTCACACATATCCATTTAACTAATTACACAATTCATCCACCCCACTCTTCCACCGTCATTCATCACTCTCCATCATCAACCACCCATTCGTCCATTCACTCATCCAACCATCTACCTATCCATCCACTCAACCATTCTCAATCACCTAATTCATCAATCAC
Source organism: Cepaea nemoralis (assembly GCA_014155875.1). Taxonomy (NCBI): domain Eukaryota; kingdom Metazoa; phylum Mollusca; class Gastropoda; order Stylommatophora; family Helicidae; genus Cepaea; species Cepaea nemoralis. Next base: position 8,205 of record JACEFZ010026771.1, read on the forward strand.
TCATCAACCCTTCTCATCCATCAATCCATCCACTGATCCATTCACCCATCCACCATCCAGGAGAAGGAGGAAAATTGATGCTTTAAACTGGATACAGAAAATGTTATGCGAGAGGACAACTGCGGTAGAGCATTCGACCCTCTAGCAACGTCGCCAATCATGTGCTGATGATTCTATAGACAGTGTGTCTCAACCTTTTTGGCCCAAGCACCCCCTTTACCATATGTTCAGAGCGTATCTCCCCCCCCCTTTCGGAATTCCTCCCTATAAATCCCCCCACCCCACCCTTACACAGTAATACATAAAAATGGAAGCCTTAAAATTAATAGCACATACTTAGAACAAGTCTAGACATCTACATAAAAACGTGATTTTGAGGACCTACTTACGTTATTAAAACGAACTTCATTAGAGCGAGAAGTACAGAACCGTAAAAATATAGAGGGGAAAACAATATAAAGTAATGGTTCGGTATTAATGCGATTTGAAATATCTTAATTTCACCCCCCCCCCGGAAACCCTAAAATTCCCCCATGGGATGGGGGGGGGGGGGGAATTCCCACCGGCTGAGAAAACCACTGATCTATACAAATCCATATTATATATAAAACACGATGTATGTCCGTCCGTTCTTTATGCGTTCGCGAACGGTCCATCCGATTGAGATGAAATTTTCTACACGTTTTCCTTTTCATTCCTGTGCAACTTTCTGTCATAGTTTTTTTAGTTGTAAAATCGGCTACTTACTTACTAAAATTTAATATTTCATTTTTCATTATAATTTCTATATAGCAAGGGGACTTAACTCTAGAAAAGTTATTTCAAGGGGCATAACTTTTAATAACATTTCTATATACTTTATAGTCATATTGTTGCATCGTTTTCAAAGATTTATAATCTCTTGTCTATAGTTATTTACAAGGCATATGAGTTATAATAAATAATGATTATAATCTTAAGGCATTTTCAAAGTTTTCATAAAAATAATGCATAATGCATAACATTGTAACTCATATTTTTTATGCTTAAAGAAGTTATCTACAGTCATGTAGGTGATTAAAAACAGTTTTCATTAAATATAATGGATGGTGTGTGGAAGGACATTCTTTTAAGTTACTGTGTCGCAGGAGCTGGGGCGAAGCCACGCCGGGTCAGATAGGGACAGACAGACAGACAGACAGATTAGTCGGGAACGGGGAGCTTATATGATACTTATATGAATTAAATGAGATGCTCCCCACCAGGGACTGGGTGAAGCCGGGCCGGCTCAGCAGACGAAGCGATAGGACAGACATACAGATAGTCGGGAACGGGGAGCTTATATGACTACGTATATGAATTAAATGAGATGCTCCCCACCAGGGATTGGGTGAAGCCGGGCCGGCATACAGTCAGACTAGACAGATAGACAGACCAGACAGATAGTCGGGAACGGGAGCTTATATGACTACGTATATGAATTAAATGAGATGCTCCCACCAGGGACTGGTGTGAAGCCGGGCCGGCGGGTCAGACAGACAGACAGATAGACAGACAGACAGACAGACAGATAGTCGGAACGGGAGCTTATATGACTACGTATATGAATTAAATGAGATGCCTCCCCACCAGGGACTGGGTGTAAGCCGGCCGGGTACAGGCCAGGACAGACAGATAGCCAGACAGAGACAGATAGTCGGGAACGGGAGCTTATATGACTACTTATATGAATTTAAATGAGATGGCTCCCCACCAGGGACTGGGTGGAAGCCGGGCCGGGTCAGCCAGCATGACAGACAGACAGACATACAAACAAGCAGACAGACAGATTAGACTGATAGATAGATAGATCCCTTCCAGGGGACTGGGGCGAAGCGGGGCGGAGTCAGCTAGTACCTCATAAATCGCGTTGGATTACCTTGATGGCGAGGGACACTGGTATTAGTGAAAGCTAGCCCACACTAAAATCAGTCCAGCGCGACTACGTTCGGGTTCAAATCGGGCGAGCGAACGAAAAAAAAAAAGATGTAAATATACATACACAGAGCTACCATCCATATACCTAATTACATCTAAAGACGTGTAAATAGGGTGTCCTTTACTTCCATCTATCTGTGACCCTTCCATGATCCGCCTGAAACAATTCCCTGATTGATTAAAATATCACCAACTGTTGTTTCCCAGATTGTTACTTGTCGAGGATTTCATTTCAACGAGTGTTCCTATCTCTCCTTATCTGGCCCCGATGTTTCTCGTTGCTGATTCTCATATAATTCTCTTGTTCCCTGTTGATATATTCGCTGCCTAATTCCGGTGAACATTCCGGTCAGACAACGACTGATTAAAACACGCCAGGTTAATTTGACTAGTGCCTTGTTGCAGTATGATCTTTGATTGTTGGTAATCCTGGTTAAGCTGACACAGTTACTTTATTGCTTCAGAAAATCTATTTTTCTGTCCTCCAAATTATCCGGTACATGCAGCGAATTTGGCGTTGGAGAGGACACACACTGAGAATACCCGAGGGCAATATAACTAGAGGCGGGATTCTCCATGGCGAAGTGGTCAAGCCGTCTGACTCGTGCTCCGAAGGGTTGTGGGTTCTATTCTGGTCCGCATCGTCGGTTTACGAGTGCATTTTATTCGGAGACTCCTGAGGGTCGTCGCTGGAGCTAAGGAGTCGAGCTTTGTGCGACGTTTTCGGCAGTTCGCGCGGAAAAGGGAATGAGCCATATGGAATGAAAACCCGGTACAATGAAGTCGTCCCGTGATTTTAAGCGACTTTTATATTATAACTAGACACTATTTCTGAACCCGCGGACCAAAAGAAATATCGGGAGACGTATAAAACAAAAAAACAAGGTGAAGAGAATTACAGAGATGAATTAATACCAACAGGAAAGTACTGCCATAACTGTGATATCATACATTGAGCAATCAAGATAGTCACAGAGAAAATTACAAATACCAGCCATGGTATACAACCTGGGATGCTATTGACAGATGCAAAATCAGTACTCGAGGCGCTCCTGACTGGGAAATTGCCAGTACTAAGGACACCTACTTTCTGAATAGCAGTCAGCATAAGGTCATCGTACAGGGATACCATCCCACTGTGGAGTACCCGGAAACGACAGGAGCTGATCGAGGCTAAGGAAGGTGAAAAAAAGAAGAACAACCTGATTGCCCATACATACCACCAAAAAGAAGAATGATCAAATCAGTCAGAAAGCCACCAAAACCTGACTCAGATGACTACCACATTATGGACAGAACAGAAACAAGTCATTAATTAATCTGCGCCTCAGAAACAGGACACAATAGACTACGCAACAAATGTATACAAAATCAGATTGGTGACTCAGCTATGTGCAACATGTGGATTGGCGTCGCAGACAGCCGAGCACATACTAGGACTGCCCATACTACAACACATCCAGGCAAACCTTCTTGCCTAGAGAGACGACAGTGGAAGATAAAACTCCGTGGACCACTGACTGAATAAAAAAAGGACAGTTAAATTCACACAAGAGACAACATTACAGTTATATACATATTTCAAGCGAACGAAAAAGAAGATTGAATAATATGAGAGAATTACGGATGCAGATACAGGGGATAGCAATAGATGGGACAACGTGGCGTGAGTTGTTGTTTTTTTATTCGTTTGCTTTGAACCAGAGCTGTTGTTACACACTGGACATATTTGTGCCTCTAGGTTAGCTTCCCCTATTAGTATCCCTCGCCATCAGGCGAACTTACTCCAACTTCTGAGGTACTTGCGATTTACGTCTCCAAGTCAAGGACGAGAAGTCAACATTTTTGTCCAACTGACCGTTCTTTTTCATTCGGCCACGCTGACCTTGTATTGAGTTGTTCTAGAACTTGCTGGTTTGTCTATTTTTTCCCCCACGAAGAAAATCGCCATAATCCTCGCACGATAAAACATCCCCAGTTGTGTGCTATATCTTTCAATCCGGGTGTTTTTTGTACTCCGTATACTGAAGTAATGAAACATGGACAGTAAGCAGACAAGAAGATAATGATTGATTGATTGTTTGATTGATTGATTGATTGATTGATTGATTGATTGATTGAGGAACCGACATCACATCATTCGGGGCATTCCATAATCGCTCTGTCCCCATCCTCAGCAGCCAGCGAAGAGTTCCAACACTAATAGTACCAGTAGCAATCTGATTATATGTGCGTCTCACCTTTCCTCTGAGCGTCGATCGTCGGCCAGATCCCCTCGTCACCCCTCGCTGTCGCATTCTTGCCAGACCATGGTGATCCATTTGCTCCTCCGAGGTGTACACATGCTCCCACAAGGCCGCAACCACGTCTGCCTTATCATGCATCAATACTCCACCAAGTTTTGCAGAGCCAGCCAGTCTGTCCGCCTGTTCATTCCCCAGCACACCAGCATGCCCCGGAGAAAATATCCAGGCGATGCTTGCCACTCATGACTTCCGAAGCGAAGCAAGCCACTTTGCACGAAGCTTTCCTGTCCTCACCCTACTCAGCATGCTTTCTGAGTCAGTTACAATCACGATGTGTGTGTATATCGTATTCTCCATCCAGCGCAAAGCTGCACTGACCGCCTCCACCTCCATTCTTAAGCTAGATGTTGTGGTATCATATGCCAGCCTCTCCTGCACCAAACGTCAACCATTAGCTTTTGTTAAGAACCCCCGGGCACTTCTACTACCTCTCAACACCGAACCATCTGTGTACATAGTCACATCACCTGGGAGAGCATTATCCTGAATTTTTTGCTGGATTTCCACTTCCTTGGCACCTGCTGGCCACTCCCTGCACTCCCGGCTCAATGTGATTATAACTCTGCACAAGTCTGACTGCTCCGCTGGCACTCTGACCCATGCCTCTCCTCGCCTAATGTTCTCCAAGATGCACACCTGTCTGATCGTATCCTCCGCCTGAGGCATCCATGATTTCCCTCTTATCAGTCGCTGACCCTTAACTGCGACCAGCGCCTCATGCAACGGGTGATCTGTGTCAGCAACTACTCTGAGGTATGCCTTCGCCTGCATCACCTTGAGCCTACCAGCAACAGTCGGAAAACCAAGGATGTAACGCATACACACTACTGGGGTGTCTCTGGTGCATCTCAGAATGACCCGCATAACCTCGTTCTGTATGCGCTCTAATTTCACCAACTGACTCTTTGAGACAGTGAGCAGTCCTAGTCATCAATCAATCACTGAGAGGATCAAGTGCTGGTATAGTGTGAAAAGCATTCTCTGCTCTGTGTCCATTGCAGCCATAGTTTTAAGTGCATTGGGTCCCTTTTGAGATCTTGTCACAAACGTCTCCACATGGTCCTTAGAAGGACAGGCTACTGTCAAATGTGATTCCCAGATACTTCAGTTTGTTCTCTCTGTTGACGCTTCTCCAATTTATTGTGAGGCTCGGGACATCAGTTCTCACAATCCTGTTGTCCAGAGAGCACCACAAAACAGCTGCCTTTTCCGGGAGGATGACAGCACCCATTTTAGTGCACCAGTCAATCACTTTGTCTACTGTCGCCTGTAGCTCCTGGGCTGTTTGCTCCCTTTCTCTCCCCTGCCTATATGCAAGAATATCATCTGCAAATGTTAGTATCCTTCCAACCCCTGGTGCTTCTAGTTTTGCAATCTTGCTTGTATACACGTTAAAGAGCACCGGTGAGATTGCGGATCCCTGTGGCAGTCCCGGAGTTAAAATATGTGGCTCTGGGGTCCATGCACCCAGACGGAGAGCAACCCGACGAGAGTGCAGGACGGCCGCTATCCAGTTCACCAACCAGCGATTGACCCCTTCTCCATCAGTGCTGTCATCAAAATATTATATTGAACTCTATTGTACGCATCCTTGTGATCAAGCGCTGCCGCCATCGTTTCCTGTCTACTCTGGAACCCCTCATAAACGTCAAAGGCAAAAGTTGCTGCATTTGACCAGGTATCATTTGTTGGCCTGTAGCTCCCCAGGTCTCTTGGAAGAAACTTCCCCCTTTCCAAAAACTCTCGTAGCTTGATAGCGACTATCTTCTCTAAAACCTTCCCAAATGTATTTTGAAGAGTGATGATTCTAAAGCCGCTATGCTTTGAATGATCCTTGAATGGTTTTGGGAGAGGGATGAGATAGCTATGTACCCAATCCCACGGTACTGATGCTGTCCTAATGCTCTGGTTAAAGCAGTCGGTCATCTCCTTCAGGTCTACATCGCTCAAAACCTTCATGTGGCCATACCTGACCCCATCGGGCCCTGGTACCGTGTCTTTTGCCTATTTAAAAATATGTTTAACATCTTCAACCCGTATGATTTCTTCATAATGCATATTCTTTATGGTGCCAGATAACTTCACTCTAACTGCATCCCTGGTGTCCGCATCATCATGATTGGTCTGCTCTAAAAATCTCTGGAGAAACGCCTCCCCTTTCTCTTTGTCTGTTGTCACGCGCACACCATCATCTCTATAAATTGTTCCCACTGTCATAGGCCGATCTTTTCTTTGTATTTGTCTGTGCAGTTTCCAGAATTTTCGCAGTGTTTTATCACCTCCAATCTCTTTCATGAGACATTCCCATTTTGCCTTTTTCTCCTCTGCAGCACAGCGCTTGAAAACCTCCACCTTGTCTTTCTTGACATTTTCCACTGTGTCCACTTCCTCTCGTGAGCTTCGAGGTGTCTGTCGCTTCACTGCAGCTCTCTTTGCTTTCCAAGCATGGTCTACTTCTGGGGTCCACCATGGGGGTTGCAAAAAAGGGGTTTTAACAGTCATGTTACATGCCCCCCTTTCTGAGGCGTCCAAGAAGGCTGTCGGTCCACTCATACCGGAAGGTCTTGCGCGCTCTCCCAGCCTTAACTTTCCTGGATTTAGAGATCAGGACTGCGCATGGCATGTGATCACTCCCATGGTCATTCAAAATAGTCCACTTTACATCAAGGACTGATAGCATGGGAGACAAGTGCCAAGTCAATAGCTGTGTCTGCATCGCCAGGCTTCATTGTCATTCTAGTCGGCCTACCATCATTTATGCAGACAACATCGGAGTCCACCATGGCTTCCGCAAGGGCAATTCCCTGTCGGTTTTCGCCACTACTGTCCCAATCTCTGCTCCTCGCATTGAAGTCTCCACATATGAGTAGCCTATCACCCGGTAATTCCTCCAATTCCTTAAGCCAGTCCCAGTGTTCCTTTCTGACAAAACAGTCCACTGTGGCATATGCAATTATGATGTTCCAACTTAAGCCATTAATCTGCATTTGTATACCCTGGACCTCTCTTGCACTGTGGTTCCACTGGCTCAAGTCAAGTACCACATGCTTCACTCCTTCCTTCACTAGCAGACCTTGCCCATGTCTCTTCTGCCTAGTAGGGTTTATACAAGTGGCGTACCCAGAGCAATAGTATTTGTCTGTATTTAGCTCCTGGAGCATGAGGACATCAAAATCATATATTAGCCCTCCAATACAGGACCTCTCTGCCTGGCACTACGACAGTTCCAGTTTCCCATTCTTACATGGCTGAGACCTATTCTCTCCACTTTTAGTCTTGTTCTCCTGGCGCCTGCCCTCCTATTTCTATGCCTTCTTCCCACACCATTTCCTCGTCTTCTCCTCCTCATTCTCTCTTCTCTAGCCTCTGAAGGATGTGTCAAGCGCAGAGCACGTGCTCCGTAGCTCCGGCGACGATTCCCGTATTTAATTGATTTCATAAACAAAGTTTGGATATTGCAGGAAATAATAGGTCCCCCTAGTAGAGCCTGCCTGCTAGGGAAGGGGCAAGGGATGTCCCTCAGGAGTCCATACGCCTGGCGCCGCCCCGCCCGCATACCAGACCATAATCAATAATTAGACAGTCCGTGGGACCAACACCTTGTGCCACTTATAGTGAAAAGTAAAAGATCAAATGCTTAGGCCATCTCGTTATAGTGCAACACCATAACTTCCAGCACTGGCGCTACATCAAAGAAGAACTACTACGAGCCCAAGAGGGCGTCCAGAAGAAAATGGATTGACAACATTAAAAACATTGTAGAATAATACGGAATGACACTACCTCGTGCCACCCATCGGACATTGGAACTAGGGCCGTCATACAGAGAGGCGGCCGCATCAGGCGGAACCGTAATGGGGGCGGCATAAGCAGTGAAGGAGGGGTGGCATTTCGAAGACTTGCATCATACTGAGAAAATCTACCGCACGACACTGATTGGAAAGTCAATTATTCCTCTCCACAATGCTTAACAGCAAAATTGGAAGATGATGATGACGATTTCAAACATGTATTACTTTATAATAGCAGGTAAATTGTATATAAAGTGTTAAATAAATCGACATCATTTATGTAAAAAGTAACTCACGTAATAAACTTGTCTTGACCGCATCATCTCGAACAGCTCATTCCCACTGAGCAATCCTCGCTGCTGCAAAATCATCGTCTGTCGGTTTCTTCTTAATCTAGAAGCCATTTTTAGAACTGCATCCTACAAAGAAAATATCGTCATAAAAACACGGACGTCTGATTTCTTAATGCATACTAGAATATCCTTTCTTTTGTTTGCTTCCGGATAGCAGAGATTCTAAGTATTGAATTTCTATACGAACTGGCTACTTGATCAATTATTCAAGCCATAATTCCACTTGATCGCCACCTTTCTTTGGTTTGTAACAACATAAAGTTGCGACCCAATTCTGCATGCAAGAATAAATAGAATACTTGCGCAATTGTTCGCGCCTGATTTGTTCTTTTTCTTTCAGCTGAAGTTTGATTCAGTGTACATCGTTTCATATGTTAAAGGGATTATATTTGCGTCTGTAATATTGGGTTTTAATTCTTCCTAATAATTAAATTGAACTCCAGACACAGCGGTGGAGAAGAGTGGGAGGGGTGATTATCGTTAAGCAAAACTGAATGCATATTTTTTTCCTAGTGAGCACAAATTCCAATTTCAAGAAAGTAAAGGGCTCCTCTTTTGTCGCCGAAAGGTGCATGGCCGAAATGATAAGAGAGCTCGCTCTTCGCGTTCCTGTGTGCTGATGTCAAAACCCCTACATCGTTCATAAGTTTTTCTTAAAATGTTGATTTCCCAAGTCCTTGACTTGGGGACGTAAATAACAAGTACGTCGGAGGTGGTTCGCCTGATGGCGAGGGAAACTGGTAATAGGGAAAGCCTAACCCACAGGAAAAAAACATCGGTCCAGTCAACTCACTTGTAGTGTCAACTGCTACCGGTAGCAGTTACACGACTGTGGTAGTGACATCTGACGGAAGATGTGACACAAAAGGAATTGCCGCATCTAAATCAATCATGCCGTCTCCACAATGAAGGTTGGCTGCAATGGATCACCAACACTGTCTGTCTCTCTCCTTTACTGTACATTCTGTCTGACTGATGCTCGTCCATCTCTTGATATTATATTTCCACTTGTATCGTTGTCTACCTCTTGCTCGCTTGCCCTCAGCCTTGCCCTGCATTATGGTTTTTATAAGAATGTTATGTCTTATAACGTGGCCGAAATATTTCACTTGCCTCTTTTTTTTTATTTCTTTCGTCAACTCTCTTTTCATGCCCAGTTTTTCTAGAACCTCTGTATTTGATTGTTTGTTTCAATGAAATACAACATATTCTTCTGTATATCCACATCTCCATGGCATCTATTCGACTTTCTAGTTGCTTGTTCAATGTCCAGGCTTCCGCGCCATATAATAGTGTTGAATACACGAAACATTTGTCGATTCTCATGGTAAATTTGTTGTTTATCTCTCTAGATGTTAATACTGATTTGGTGCTGTTAAAAGCATTTTTGGCCTTTCCTATTCTCTTTTTGATTTCTATTTCACTTCTGCCATCATCTGTTATTACATGTCCAAGATAGGAGACATTTATTACTTGTTCTGGTATCTCCCCGTTTCCTGTGATGTTCATTGATGACCTTTCCTTTCCATTAATAATATTATAGTTTTCGCTTTTAGATGAAAATCTAATGCAAATTCTGCATTATGCCTGTTTACTTGCTCCACTAGGTTTTGTAACTCTTGCTCGCTTTTTGCTAGTAACACGATATCGTCAGCATATCTAAGATTGTTTATAATTCTTCCTAGCAGAATTACGACACATACAGGACGTTGCGGCGACTAGCCTTCATCAGCAAACAAATACATACATAAAACACAACATACAGTCACGGAGAAGACCCTCCAGTGACTACATTAAGGCGTAAATAAATCTAAAACCCAGATAACAACATATAACGATTAACAGAAGAAGACAGTACACTTAGTTGAGTTGTAAACATAGTAAACATATGAATAAAATTTGGTGGAACTGCGGTAAAGCTGTGAAAATGTAAACCATTAATGTAATCACCGGAGAGTCTTCTACGTGACTATATGTTGTGTTTTGTGTATGTATTTGTTTGCTGATGAAAGCTAGTCGCCACAACGTCCTGTGTGTGTCGTAATTCTGTTCTGTAAAGCTGCATTACTGTGTGTTATTGTGTTATTTTATATTGTTTACATTTTCACAGCTTTACCGCAGTTCCACCAAATTTTATTCATATTTTTACTATGTTTACAACTGCAACTAAGTGTACTATCTTCTTCTGTTAATCGTTATGTTGTTATCTGGGTTTTAGATTTATATTTACGTGACCATACCATCCAATAAAATTTTTTTTTTTTGCGTATCCCTTACGGGACGTTGCAGTCAACACCAGCATTTTTCAGCTTCTGTTGATGTACTAGGCAATTGTTACGTTCAGTAGTTTGCTATTGCTTTCTGAACGACCGGTTCCCATGCCAGCACGTTATAACACAACGCGACACGGTCTGCTGCACACATCGGTCGCAGCTGAGCTTTGAACGCCTGGTACCCGGCTCATGAACCGCGTTCGCAAGCCTGTGGCCACGGAGCCGGTACCAAAATTAAGATGCATGTCCTTCACAGGACGTAGCAGTCAACCCCAGCATTTTCGCTGTTGGTGATTCCTGGGCAAATTTTACGTTCAGTAGTTTGCCATTGCTTTCTGAACGACCGGCTCCTATACCTTTTCCGAAAAAACCAGCACCGCTGTGTTTCGAACCCGGGTATACGGGCTCACAAACCGCGATCGCAAGCCCTTTGCCACAGAGACCGGTTCCAATAGCATGCGAAATAATTAAACTGAAGTAAAGGAACACATAGCCGGCTCCCTGGCCGAGAGTTTAGCAGCTTTCTCCGTTAACCCCGAATACTCTCGTGGTTGACGTGAGAGCACGAGAATTAGAAGTGGTTCGAGTCGCGCTAGTGACTTATGAGAGTATGGAGCCGGTCGCTCAGAAAGTCGTGGCGTGCTGAGCGTAATCTAGCCTAGGAATCAACATACAGCTGATAGATGTTGGTGTTGACTGCAATATCCTGGAACAGGATGGAAACGCGGGAAAAAAAAAGAACACATGGTCTGCCCCTGCCTTCCCTTGAGGGCCGACTGGCATGTATATAGCTGCATCGAATGGGCCAGTCCCGGGAAGGTTAACCCGGTCAACAAATGCCCGCAGAAGTCGGATGTGTCGGCCTAACGGCGCAAGAACGCAGCTCTGCTGTAAACAGGCACAACGCAATCACGTCCGAAAAAAAAAACTCCGGATGAACGAAGAAGAAGAAGAATGGGCCAGTGGTGTGTCAACAGTGGATAGAGCGACACAGATGACGTTACACCTCTTGATCGCGACAAGTCTTACACAAAACCGGGAAGGCTAACACGGTCAACAAACGCTGGCAGAAGTCGGATGTGTCGGTCGAACGGTGCAAATATAGCAGCTTTGCGGTAAATTGACACAAAGTAAAATATATAAAAACTATCGGACGAACGAAGAAGGAGAAGACAAGAAGAATCCCACCGCTGTTTGGAAAGGAATCCACACCACTTCCTTGGACAGCATGCACGCCATCGAGAGTGCTATCTAGGCACACTTCCTATTATAACACAGTGACAAATAATTTGTGACGAAATACCAATAACAGCCAACACTTTTATGTGTACTTACCAAAGATAGCAGAATTCACATTATAGATTTTAAAAGGCGGGCGCTTATTATCCCCAGCACTGGAACCACCTCTGAATGTCGTAATGTATAGCTAAGTTCAGAATGTGGTCAGAAAATATTACGCCATCCCTAAAACGAATGAATACAAATATTATTAAGACTATGTAAGACGCTGCACTATATGAAGATGTATGCTGCTAAAGGCGGGCGTTTCCATGAAAGTCCTTTTTCGACGAACAAAAAACGGAAAACGAGCAAAAATTGGCTTGTCATCCGATAGAACAATGAGCGAAACAAATGGCAATCGTTCGTGTGACTGTAATGTATAGCAAAAGTACAGTCTTTGTCTTATTTACGCACACGGATAGAAAATCGAGCTACAGACAAAGTTATAAAGTCTGATTTTTCTACTCTATTCAGTAAATGATGCAGCACAAAGAAATGAGAACAGACAAACAAAGACACTACCTCCAAAGGGCGGCACATGAACTAAGTAACAACCGTGTTAGAAGTTAATATTAACAATCGAGACGTTTTCTCGCGGCTCGTTAGCAACTAACTACCCATTGTGTCCCTCCCACGAAGAGGCTTATTGGTCGCTAGGTATTAATAGAGCCTTCACATTGAGAGATAATCGTCGTGAGATTGGGGCGGGCGAAGTACCTAGCTGCAAAACAGACGTTTGATCAACGGTAGTGATTACATATGTATTCAATATCTTTTAGAAGCTGTGATAGTTGGTGTGTCCGGGGAGTTGGTGTGTCCGGGAAGTTGGTGTGTCCGGTAAGTTGTGTGTCCGGTAAGTTGTGTGTCCGGTAAGTTGTATGGAATTCTGAGTTTTAACTGCTGGGTCCGGTGATTTGGTTTGCCCGGTAAGTTGGTGTGTTCGGTAAATTGTGTGTCCAGAATGTTAGTGTGTCCGGTAAGTTGTATGGAAGACTGAGTTTTAACTGCTGGGTCCGGTAATTTGGTGTGTCCGGTAATTTGGTATGTCCGGTAAGTTGGTGTATCCGGTAAGTTGGTGTGTCCGGTAAGTTAGTGTGTCCGGTAAGTTAGTGTGTGCGGTAAATTGGTGTCTCCGGTAAGTTAGGGTGTCCAGTAAGTTGGTGTGTCCGGTAAGTTGGTGTGTCCGGTAAGTTGGTGTGTCCGGTAAGTTGGTGTTACCGGTAAGTTGGTGTTACTGGTAAGTTGGTGTTACCGGTGAGTTGGTGTTACCTGTAAGTTGGTGTGTCCGGTAAGTTAGTATGTCCGGTAAATTGGTGTGTCCGCTAAGTTTGTGTGTCCGGTAAGTTGGTGTTACTTGTAAGTTGGTGTGTCCGGTAAGTTGGTGTGTCCGGTAAGTTGGTGTGTCCGGTAAGTTGGTGTGTGCAGTAAATTGGTGTGTCCGGTAAGTTAGTGTGTCCGGTAAGTTGGTGTGTCAGGTAAGTTGGTGTGTCCGGTAAGTTGGTGTGTCAGGTAAGTTTGTGTGTCCGGTAAGTTGGTGTTACCTGTAAGTTGGTGTGTCCGGTAAGTTGGTGTGTCCGGTAAGTTGGTGTTACCTGTAAGTTGGTGTGTCCGGTAAGTTGGTGTGTCAGGTAAGTTGGTGTTACCTGTAAGTTGGGGTGTCCGGTAAGTTGGTGTGTCCGGTAAGTTGGTGTGTGTGGTAAGTTGGTGTGTCTGGTAAGTTGGTGTGTGTGGTAGGTTGGTGTGTGTGGTAAGTTGGTGTGTCCGGTAAATTGGTGTGTCCGGTAAGTTGGCGTGTGCAGTAAGTTGGTGTGTGTGGTAAGTTGGTGTGTCTGGTAAGTTGGTGTGTCCGGTAAGTTGGTGTGTGTGGTAAGTTGGTGTGTGCGGTAAGTTGGTGTGTGCGGTAAGTTGGTGTGTGTGGTAAGTTGGTGTTTCCGGTAAGTTGGTGTGTCTGGTAAGTTGGTGTTTCCGATAAGTTGGTGTGTCCGGTAAGTTGGTGTGTCCGGCAAGTTGATGTGTCTGGTAAGTTGGTGTATGCGGTAAGTTGGTGTATGCGGTAAATTGGTGTGTCCGGTAAGTTGGTGTTACCTGTATGTTGGTGTTACCTGTAAGTTGGTGTATCCGGTAGTTGGTGTGTCCGGTAAGTTGGTGTGTCCGGTAAGTTGGTGTGTACGGTAAGTTGGTGTGTCCGGTAAGTTGGTGTGTGTGGTAAGTTGGTGTGTGCGGTAAGTTGGTGTGTATGGTAAGTTGGTGTGTGTGGTAAGTTGGTGTATCCGGTAAGTTGGTGTGTGTGGTAAGTTGGTGTGTCCGGTAAGTTGGTGTGTCCGGTAAGTTGGTATGTCAGGTAAGTTGGTGTGTGCGGTAAGTTGGTTTATGCGGTAAGTTGGTGTGTGCAGTAAGTTAGTGTGTCTGGTAAGCTGGTGTGTCCGGTAAGTTGGTGTTTCCGGTAAGTTGGTGTGTGCGGTAAGTTGGTGTGTCTGGTAAATTGGTGTGTCCGGTAAGTTGGTGTTACCTGTAAGTTGGTGTTACCTGTAAGTTGGTGTGTCCAGTAAGTTGGTGTGTCCGGTAAGTTGGTGTGTGCGGTAAGTTGGTGTGTCTGGCAAATTGGTGTTTCTGGTAAGTTGGTGTTACCTGTAAGTTGGTGTTACCTGTAAGTTGGTGTTACCTGTAAGTTGGTGTTACCTGTAAGTTGGTGTTACCTGTAAGTTGGTGTGTCCGGTAAGTTGGTGTTACCTGTAAGTTGGTGTTACCTGTAAGTTGGTGTTACCTGTAAGTTGGTGTGTCCAGTAAGTTGGTGTGTGTGGTAAGTTGGTGTGTGTGGTAAGTTGGTGTGTCCGGTAAGTTGGTGTGTGTGGTAAGTTGGTGTGTGTGGTAAGTTGGTGTGTCCGGTAAATTGGTGTGTCTGGTAAGTTGGTGTGTGCGGTAAGTTGGTGTGTCTGGTAAGTTGGTGTGTGCGGTAAGTTGGTGTGTGCGGTAAGTTGGTATGTGTGGTAAGTTGGTGTTTCCGGTAAGTTGGTGTGTCTGGTAAGTTGGTGTGTCCGGTAAGTTGGTGTTTCCGGTAAGTTGGTGTGTCCGGTAAGCTGGTGTGTCTGGTAAGTTGGTGTGTCTGGTAAGTTGGTGTATGCGGTAAGTTGGTGTGTCTGGTAAATTGGTGTGTCCGCTAAGTTGGTGTTATCTGTAAGTTGGTGTTACCTGTAAGTTGGTGTGTCCGGTAAGTTGGTGTGTCCGGTAAGTTGGTGTGTGCGGTAAGTTGGTGTGTCCGGTAAATTGGTGTGTCTGGTAAGTTGGTGTTACCTGTAAGTTGGTGTTACCTGTAAGTTGGTGTTACCTGTAAGTTGGTGTGTCCGGTAAGTTGGTGTGTCTGGTAAGTTGGTGTTACCTGTAAGTTGGTGTTACCTGTAAGTTGGTGTTACCTGTAAGTTGGTGTGTCCGGTAAGTTGGTGTGTCCGGTAAGTTGGTGTGTCCGGTAAGTTGGTGAGTCCGGTAAGTTGGTGTGTCCGGTAAATTGGTGTGACCGGTAAGTTGGTGTGTCAGGTAAGTTGGTGTTACCGGTAAGTTGGTGTGTTCGGTAAGTTAGTTTGTGCAGTAAATTGGTGTGTCCGATACATTGGTGTGTCCGGTAAGTTGGTGTTACCGGTAAGTTGGTGTGTTCGGTAAGTTAGTGTGTGCGGTAAATTGGTGTGACCGGTAAGTTGTTATGAGTTTTAAACTGTTGGGTCCGGTGCGTTTACGTTCACATTGACTGAGCCTCGAAATGGGCTTGCATCTATCGCCCCCCCCCACCCCCCCCCCCACCCTCTCAACCTGGGTACTGAAGCACCACGGAACTGTTGTAGAGCTCCCCTTTCCCTTGTAAAGCTATGAAACCAACGAGGTTTGCAAGACTGGAACTGACTGCAACTTCACATCTGCAGAGAGGCAGCCATGCTTGAACGCCAGACTTGGGCCCTTGGGGTGGTGACTTCGGTCACAGGCACGAGGAAAAGTTAAGGCCGCTGTGATGCGTATAAAGTGATACTCTGTACCACACATCGGGCGCCAACGAGCTCTGTTCTTTTTATACGGAGCCCTCTGCCTGACATAGATCGGCAGGATAGTAGTACCCTTATATCACAGGAGAAGTAAGATTCTCTTTACTCTCTGCTAGCCTACGGGACACCACTGGGCAAGGTGGAGTACTGATTTAGACAAGGGTGACGTAATTCCACGCAAGCAGCAGGTGAATGGACCCGATGATCTCGTTTCATCACCCTACGGGAGGAGGGGGGGGGGGGGGGGGAACAAATAAAACTTCGGCCTCGTTCAGCCTGCATCTTCAGCGTTGGTTAAAATTGGGATCCGTTTTGTTGTGAGTTGCGATCTTCTTTCTATTTTGTCTCTCTTTCAAATTAGTCCTAATCGGGATTGGTTATATTTTCCCTCTGTGTTCGTCGGGAGCGGTTGGGTCTTTTGTGGCTCACGCTGCGCGCGCGAGCTCGCTCGCTCGCTTTGAACTCAAACGTAGTTCACACACACTTTTTTTTATAGTAGTGACGGACTGAATTTTGCGTGGTGGTTAGCTTCCCCTATTAACAGTGTCCCTCGCCAACAGGCGAACCCACTCCAGCTTCCAGAGGTACTTGTAATTAACGTCCCCATGTCAAAGACGACAGGTCAACATTTTAGTCCAGCTGTCCAGTGAAGGGGATGATCCGCTAACCTCGGTATAAGCACACCGGATGTTTAAGAACATCGTTCTTATTCATTCGGCCATGCGGACCTGCACAAGTGGCTCACGCTCACGCTAATTGGCATTTTCTGTATTGCGTTGAGTTGGTCCCAATGAGGATCGGTCCTGAGGAGGACTTACCAGCTGTTCATTGCTTTCTCTACAAGGAATGGTTTCATTTAGTCCTTACAAGGACTGAACTCTATTAGTCCTCATAAGGACTGAACTCTATTAGTCCTCACAGGGACTAAACTCATCCAGTCCCAATAAGGACTGAACTCATTAAGTCCTCATAAGGACTGGTTTTGATCTTGTTTAGTCTCATAAGGACTGGTTTTGTGTCTATACAGTCCTCATAAGGGCTGGTTTTGGGTTTATGTAGTCCCCAAAAGGATTGGTTTTGGTATTATTTTAGTCCTCACAAGAACTGGTTTTATTTTGTTTTTAGTCCTCACATGGACTGTTTTTATTTTGTGCTTAGTCCTCACAAGGACTGGTTTAGGTTATATTTCGTTCTCATAAGGACATTGGCAAAGGAGGACAACTCAAAGGCATTCTCAAGGCCTACTCTCATCTGATGTCCCTCCGACACACTGCACGTTCTCCCAGGAGGTCCCCGGATGCCGCCGAGAGGAGCTGAGCCACACCCATGTCAGCCACTGGCACAAGTCACTGTCCCCTCCAGGACAACCACAGAGAACAGAGAAGAAAAATAAAGGAACAAAATAAAAGAGAGAAATTTAAAAAAAAAAAAAAAGACTGTAGGAGAGGAAAAATACAATAAAAAAAACTGTCAATAAAAATTATTTATATCTACGTAAAGAAAAAGATCCATAAAAAAAAACAAAAAACTATCCTCTCCTCTAACTGGTTTTCTATGTTCACTTCTTTAGTTTCGGGTTATATCTGTGTTCCAGTTGGGCAGATGTACTGTCTAACCAAACTGTGGATCTCCTGGTAGCTTTTGCGTGCAAACATTCCGTTAATGTCATTGGGGTCCATGCTTTGTCGAAGTATTCTCGCAGCTCCCTTCGTGCACTATTTTACTCGCTATTCCACTATTTGAAAGTAAATCATGTTCGATGGTGTTGTTTTCAATGCCTGCTATGCATAGTGGATTTTCTCTTTTGTCTCTCCAGTTTCCCAGCCTGATTCTCCGCAGCTTTCTGTTTGCTGGTACTTTCGTGTTATTCTTCACTCGTAGTCTGCAGCTAGGTTCTCCCAGTATCTGATATGCATGTCGACCTTTAGCGCCGTCTCTCCACTGTCTCCTCCATTCTTGGCAGGGCTGTGCCGTGCTATGTCCAGAGAGTCGGCCGCATCTGGCGGCACCGTAAGGAAGCTTCATAAGGGGGTGGCATTTTTAAAGAAAAAAACATGTAAGGGGTGGCATCATACCGAGAAAATCTACCTCACGGTCCTGATTTTTAGAGTATGTGGCTTTTAATTATGCTCTTTCATTATACTTTTCCTAGACCTGCATTTATTTCATTTCCATTGGTTAGAACTCGTTTCGCTGCTCTATCTGCCTTCTCGTTTTCGGGAATAACCCTGTGAGTTGGTATCCACTCGATAGTGACTTTACATCTCATGTTTCTGAGGTTGGTGGCTGTCGCTAATATTTCCTCGTTTATGTCGGGTCTGTTTCCTGGAGTAAAATTACGGAGCGTTTGAACTGACGACAGGGAGTCTGTTAATATCCATAGTTTCTGCGGTTAGTTCACCGCTGAAATTTCCAGCCCCTTCATTATTGCTCTGAGTTCGGCCGTGCATACCACTGTATGGTCTGTGTGGTACCTGTGTGGTACCACCACTCCTGCTCCTATCTATCCATTTTCGTTCCTGGATCACTCCGTGTATATGATTAGGTTGCCCTTCCTGATTCCTTCTATGTATGTGTCAGTCGCGTATATATTTTATTACCGGGATTCCACCCCATTTGCTGAATGTCTGGTACGCCGGATGGTTTACGTCGTGTGCCTCATGTAACCAGTAGTTATATGTTAGCTGTTTACGCATCAGGCTCAGTGGCAATATACCCAGTGCTACCTCTATGGCTTCCTTGCAAGTCCATTGCCTGTTCCTAGGATAGTGTTCAAAGCTTGGGTCTGTATGATGTCCAACATCTTCTTGCTGGACTCTGACGCCGAGCCGTAAACATTGCTGCCATATTCAAGTTTGCATCTAATGAAGGAGTTATAAAACACCAGCATTGTTTTGGTGTGGGCACCCCAACCGCTTTCCTTTATCACTCGCAGTATACTGGTAGCTTTTTTGCACTTGTCCAGTTTTTTTCTCGTCTAGACTCATACCTAGGAAAATCGTGCTGTGAGTTCTGTTAATAGTTTTGCCATTTTGTTTAGATATTTCCATCTTTATTATGTATCTGTCTCTTTCTACTGAAAATCATGCTAATTTATTATTTATTTATTGAAAATCCTCATTTGTCCATCCAATTTATCAAATGGAAAGTAATCTAGCAGATCATGTCTGAACACATAAATTCTCTTCTTTGCGTTCATCCGGAGTGTTTTTTCAGATGTCTGGTTAGGCACCCTTGGGTCGAAACCCTTAGGCCAACACATCCGCCTTTTTGCGTGCATTTTTGACCAGGTTAGCATTCCTGAGAGACTCACTTTTGTGGTACTGTCCACCTCCCAGCTGGTCAAGTTGGAACAGTCGAAGGCTGCACGGTCATCCCTCAAATGAAGGCAGGGACAGTCCATAGCATTTTCCGCCATCCTGGGTGGCTTCCATAATTGCAGAGCCGACACATAACGCTCTGGTGCTGGGCTCACCGAGGGAATCGTCACGTCCTGCTCATGGCTGCTTTAATTCCTCACTTCAATATATTGGGCATTTCGTTCGCCCCGGGCCGTTCCCGCACAAACCAGACAGGTCTGCAGACGGTATCCACTCAGCGAGTTTTCGGACATGTGCTTGTCGTTGCGCCCGTCAGAGCTGTTCCAGGCACGACAGACATTCGGAAAACTACCTAGTCAGAGCTGTTCCGAACAAGAGCGGCATTCGGAAACTAGGTAGTCAGAGCTGTTCCTAGCACGAGAGACATTCGGACGAGACATTTCACTCGGACGTAAATGCGTAGTGCCAATTTTTAGTTTGCCACCCGTAGGACGGCACTTCCGACTTCAGCAGGCATTTTTTAATGAGGTTAGCCTTCCTCGGGTTTCGAGGCACGTTAGACTTATTGTTGTGATGTCGCCCACATCTCAGCTGGTCAAGATAGAACGATCATCGACATCACGGTTAACCCTCAAGGGAAGGCAGGGGCAGACCATGGGCCTATCCAAGGCTATCCAAGGAGGCTTCCATAATTGCAGAGCCGGCACATATTGCTCTGAGACTGGGCTCACCCAAGGAGTTGCGACGTCCTGCTCATGGCTGCTTTAGTTCCTCACTTCCATGTGTTGGGCATCTCGCTTGCCACTGGTCGCTCAAGCACACACCAGGAACGGTCAGACTGCGGGCGACATCCACTCGGTAAGCTTTTGCTTTTGACTTCGGACCACGCAATGGATTCACTAGCCGTGCGTTCCATTTCGTGTTATTGAGACGTTTTTTCACTTTTGTCTACACTCTATGAGTTAGATACAGACAGTTTTCGTAACCATTTCATTCGACTGGGACACTTTCTGCATTTTAGTACTCGCTCACGAGGTAGGCTACATGTGCTGCCGGCTCAGCACCTTACCTCCGTGCAGCAGTGAACGAGAAACGGCCAGGCCCTCTCATCCGGGAATCCCTCATATCCCCCAGCTGAGAGCCTTCGAACAAGTATCAGAACTGGGCATGTAGCGTGCTCAGTATCCCACATCTATTTTTCGGTAGGTGGGTATCGGCCCGGCTCTCATGGGTTTGTGGCTTAGAGGCATTTAGCCTAAACCCTCGACAGAGAGCCTTAGAGTATTGTCCGGACCAAGAACTTCTGCCTTCGTGTGCCTGATTTTAAACTTTTGACTGCTATCCTCAGTCTACCTGCAGAGCAGCAGGTTGTGTCTCTCTTAGTCTGGCCCCTATCCCATAAGCTGTCCGATATGTAGTTTTCATCTATCGGCAAGCACATGGGGTCGGTGGGACACGCAAGCTCCCCCACCACGACAAGGTGGAGACACATCGGGGGAGAACACAACAATATATTTAACGTGAGACAGAATGCTGTGGACAAACATGATCATCACTAATGCCACTCGGCACGGACTATAAGAATAAGAACTATCATTTATTAATCTGATGTTCTGCACTATAAAGTTTATATAAAGCCCTGGCCATGCGGGTGTACGGGGGAACGAACAGGCTAATAGGCTAGCAGGGAATGCACCTCTTAGTGGTATCTTGCCTATGGACAAGGGGGAGGTGGTCATGCGCTTGTGGGACCAGGTGGAGAAGGCGGATGAACAGACTGAGAACTCATGTGGAAAGAATGAGATTGCGGGGGATCGGCAGGGGTTCTGGAAGAATCTCAAAGCTGAGAGGGAAGACCAGGAGAACTTTTAATCAGATAGCGGTGGGAACGATTAGTAGTATGTACTCTTAGCTGGCTGTTGAACGAGGGGACTGAGCACGTATGGGAATGTCCTGAGTGCAGTGATGTCGGTTCTTAACTAACTCAACTCAACAAAGTTTATTTATAGCGTTTGTTAAAAAAGTGCATCAGGCTCAAGTTCAAACCAGCGCCCTCTGTCGGGACAGGACTTAACGGGTTTACCCGAAATATTTCAATAAACAAACGTTCAATATTTTAAAACTAATATTTGTTATTATATCTCTTAAATGCATTTATTTTAATATTTAAAGAAGAAAACTTATATTTAAAAAAAACATTAATTTTTACTATATCTTTTTGTGCCGGGAAGAGAAGGGAAAAAAAGCGCGTAAACAAATGTCATGGAGAGTAAGAATGTTGCATTGTGGGATGTTTAAGGCGCCATCTTGACCAGTAGCTTGTTTTGGACAAACAGGGGTTGCGACTAGTTTCTTCATTCTTGTACCTGACAGTTTGTCGCGACATTTTATGATGTAATGCTTTCTGCTGCACACGTGCTGTTAATTTAAAAGTTACATAGATGTTTCGTATTATAAAACACTTTTGGAGTAAAACAGTGATACTGAAGGATTTGTAACTGAGATTGAAATTTGTAATTGTTGTTTTGCTGACTGGAAATTGAAACTCAACTCAGCTGAATTGAATTATTTTGTCACCACATGGCAATTGTCAGCTAAATTGGACTACAATAATTTAAGTTGTTTTGTCACCGACTTATCATTCTTCAGTCGGTCACAAAGGGTGGGTATCATTTCATTTCTGTTGGTAAAAAGGTGAATTTGTAAATCAATGTAACCAACCGCCGACAGCGATGTTTTGTTTTCTTGTACAGTCAACGGCAGTGCTTGACAACAAATGACACATAATGTTGTTCTTCACCTAATTCTTAACGACATGCGATTCCATAGTTTTATTGGTGTCTCAGTAGCGAGGAATGTGTATTAATTTTGACAAGTAATAATTATTAATAGTATTGTATTTGTTGTGTTGTATTATTTAATTTGGCTGGGCCTGTAGTTCTCTCATGTAAAAAAAAAAAAATGAAAAACGGACAGCTTTGTGACTGCTATCTCATCTAGTTAATTTCAAAAGTGAATTAACTTTACATGTGATTGGGACAGGAAAGCTCAGCAAATACAAAAAAAAAAAAAACCTTACAAAATTTATGTTTCAGCTGTTGGTAAAAATGTTGTAAAATTGTATCATATCAAGGTCTGTAGCCACATTTCAAATTTCTGACATTATTTCAAGTTAATTCAGCCCCTCAGTTCTCCACTGTATGCTGTCATGGAGAAGCTCATTATAGTTATGTACTATACGTGTACACCGCCATCAACATCCAGTGCCTTCCCTGCTGGCGTGAACGCTCAAGCTTCTCCACAAATTGCGATGGCATGGATCAATTCGTCTGTTGACTCCCTTCCATGCCATGACACAAGACTGTCAAGAATATTCTTACACTTCTTCCTTTATCTCTTTCCACAAATCTTTCAAGTTGTCACATTTTAGGTTTTTGTCTTATCATTTCTCATAATGTGGCCCAAAAATGATAGCTGCTTCTTTCCCAATGTTTGTGATAAGCTGTCTTTGCGACTTAGCCTCGGCTAAGTTCCACATTTAAGATTTCTGAAATGATTTCTTTCAAGTTAATTCAGCCCCACAGTTCTCCACTGTATGCTGTCATGTGGAAGTTAAAATATAAATCTGTACCATACGTGTACACCGCCATCATCATCCAGTGCCTTCCCTGCTGGCGTGGACGCTCAAGCTTCTCCACAAATTGTGAAGGCATGGATGAGTTCATGTGTTGACTCCTTTCCATGCCACGACACAAGACTGTCAGGAATATTCTTACACTTCTTCCTTTATCTCTTTCCACAAATCAGCACATTTTAGTTTTTTGTCTTCTCATAATGTGGCCCAAAAATGATAACTGCTGATGTTTGTGATAAGCTGTCTTTGCGACTTAGCCTTCCTTAAAATGTCCAGATTCCATATTAATTTTGTACACCATAGAATAGTTAGTTAGTCGACAGATCATCCTCATTGCACATCGATCCATTCATAAGTGCTTGGATCCCCTCAGCAAATCCCGCAGCGTGTAGCAGCTAATGACACCAGTTCTGTGTTGGTTTATCAATCTTCTTTGGCTTCCTGCGTAGTGTTCTTGTTTGGCCACCCCTCTTTTGCTGTTCTCGCTGCCTGGCCATGGTTGTAGATTCATAGATATTACTTGGTTCTTGCAAAAGTCTTACTTCTCGTAGAGCATTCAGAATGTCAGCCTGGTCCATGGCGCATCTGCCCACCACCATAGCCTCACTTGCGAGCTTGTCAGCCCTCTCATTTCTTTGTACTCCCGCATGCCCTGGCACTGAAGATGAAACTAATCTTTGCCAGCCGAGACCGCTCCAGAGACAGTAACCATTCTCTTCGGATCCACCCCACCTCTATCCTCTTGATCATGTTTACTAAGTCGCTAAGGAAACATGCCCTAGTGAATGTCTGTGTCTCGAGCCATGTTATTGCTTTACTTACTGCCATGACTTCCATAGTCAGGCTACTTGTGGTTTCAGTGAAAGCATCAGAGTCCTCCTTCACAATTCTCCCTCCGGCCCAAGCCGTAAAGGCCCATGAGCTTCTCACATGTCAGACGACCGACCCATCAGATGACAGCATCACCGTCTGGCGAATTCTCAAAAATCAACGCTTGTACTTCAGCCTCCACAGCAGCTGGATTTTCTTGTCTGCATTTTCTGTCTAGTTGTACCCACTTGTACCCACTCCTCCCCAGGTTCTAAGTCCTCAAGTGAACACACCTGTTGAAGAATGTCTTCGGCTTGACCCATCCACGACCGTCCTCTTTTTAACCTGCTGCCCTTCACCTTCATAATTTCACTATGCAGTGGATGTTGTGTGTTTGCGTTAACTCTGAGGTAGGCGCATGCTCTGCAAAACTTGTATTCTGTCTTCAGTGGTTGGAAAATTAAGAAGGTAGCGCATCGCCCTGCATGCTGTATCTCTTGTACATCCAAGAATAATGCGCATAGCTTCATTCTGTATCCTTTCCATCCTTTCTATCTGCTTACGGCTGAGAGTCAGGATTGCCATTGCATATTCCAAAACAGACATGACCAGACCATCATACAGAAGACATAAATGGCGCTGCTCACAGTTTGCTGCCGCCATCACAACAGTTGGTGTTGGATTGTTGACAATATGACTATTCAACGAGAACCAAGTTACTGTTTGTTGGGTTGACCATTGCCCCAGCTTCATCACGCCAAGTACTTATGCGATTGAGTTCGGTTTGTAGTTCCACAGCAACCTACTCTCTATCCTTACCCTGAGAATACACCATAGAATAGAGAATTAGAGGGCAAAACAGGTCGTAAGTTCTTTTTAGGCTTTATTATTTATTAGGTTTATTATAATTAATCTGTAAATTAAATATATCACATTGGCCACCACAGGTCCACATGGCCGAATGGGTAAGAACGCATGTTCTTAAACATCCGGTGTGCTGATGCTGAGATAAGCAGTTCAGCCCCTACACCAGACAGCTGGACTAAAATACTGACCCATCGCCCTTGACTTGTGGATGTAAATTACAAGTACCTCTGAAGTCAGAGTGGGTTCACGTGATGGCGAGGGACACTGTTAATAGGGAAAGCCAATCCACATGCAAAATTCAGTCCATCACTACTATAAATAGTGTGTATGGCGGCCCACGCTTGAGTTCAAAGTGAGTGAGCGAAAAAAAAACATTGGCCACCTTTACTTTCCGTGATATTTTCTGACGTTCCTGCATCAGTCTGAGAGCCCTGGTCCATCTCAAGAATCTGAGGGAATTTGAACCCATAAGCACACAACTAAGAAGAGGCAGGCACGCTGGAACCTGTGCTGAAGATATGTAGTGAAGAAACAATTCTGGTCTCAAGAGAGATTTGTAGTGTATGAAGGGGTGGCTGTCCCCATCATGTTGTGCCAAGCCTCTGACAAAGCAGTCTGCTTCTAGTATTCCTTCACATCTCCACCACTGCTCAGTTTATTGGGCAAGAACATTGGAAGTGTTGAGAAACTTTGGAGGTTTTAACATGAATTACACAATTTAATGGTAATAGGTACTGAGTTGCATTCATGCATGCAGCATACTCCTTGTAACTTCTGTGAGGGTCAATGGAGCTTATGGACTTGTCCAGAGTTCAGGAGTGTCAATTTATCAAAATATTAAGACATCACAACCAGCCCACAAAATGCTGGGGTTGACTGTGTCATCATGTAGAGGATATGCAACTGTTGTTTACTATATTAGGTAAGAATACCTACCAACAGGTGTCTAGAAACCATTGCTTTGAAAGGAATTTGTCTGGAGGAAGCAAGCTAACACAGATGCATGCTGAAGTCTGACACACTGAATTTTGAAGTGCATAACTTGGTGTGATGCATGGCCTTGAACAAGGAAAGAAAATTACTGATGTACTTTTTTTAAGGGGGTATAATCTTTGTAAAGTTGTAGTAATGGTTTATAATGTAATTTTTAACTGGTTAATATAAAGTAAGCATATTGTTTATGCCTTCGTAAACTTTTGACATTTGTTTATTCCAATCCAGATTGGCAGACTAGAGGCACACCTAGTTCCCTGATACACGGATATAACCTTCATCATTGAACTCCGAACATACTTACCTAGAGTGGTTCTGCGTCTATTTAACAGATGACATCTTGATTGTGTGTTTTAAGAGTGACATTTTCTGTAGATTGATGGAAGCAAGACAGTTTTTACTGATACATGCCAGTATGTCACCTTGATGGCATTGTCAGTTTTAATTGTGTCGTTTTATGGCAACATAATGTCTTAAGGAGGATTGCATCCCAATATGTCTTGCATTTGTGCAAGTCAGAAATAACCGATTGCGGCAGTGCTGAATAATTGTTCCTATCTTTGTGGCCACTGTGAAGTTACGAATGGAAACCTGGAAGCTCATCCCTTATCATTGATATCGCTCGCCACTTTGCAATAATAGTAATGTTACTTCAGCAACGAATGGCATGTCATAGCCAGGAGATGGATTAGGCAAATGCTAATGCAATTTCAGGATGAGAGTGTGATTGTTTTGTTTGTAAATATTCTGTACAGTTAGTCCACCGTGACTTTTTGTTAAGTTGTTACCTTCAAGTGCCTTTGATCTCGTCGTTTTGTTGGTTTCTGCATGAATTTGTTGTTTGCCAGCTTGTTGAGGATCTCGCGTATTTCATTGAATCTACTGCTGTCGTGACTGATTTTGTTTTTACAGGTGAGTTATTGTACTGCATGTGTGTTTGTTTTCTTCCTCAAGTAATATTTATCGCTATGTGACGAATGAGTTACGAGCACAATTCGCAATCTGCGTTCTAAACACAGCTACTGCGTTTTGGAAGCAGACTGCTTTGTGTTGGTTTTCATACAATGGTATTAGTGCTGGTTTGCAATGGCAAACTACTGAATGTAAGTTTGCCAATAAAACCACAAACAGCCCAAAAATGCTGGGGTTGGCTGACGTCCTGTAAGGGATATGCAGCTAACTTAACTAATTTATATGGTCTAGGGCAGTGGTTCCCAAGCTTTTCAAGCAGAATTCCATATCTACTATTTTCGGTAGTTAAGCGGGCCACAACATTATAAAATTATAAAAGTCATGCAATATCATTCTTACCTTTCTTAACTTTGGTCAACAAAATTCTAAAACTTAAGGCAGTCAGTGTCAGTACAATCAAAATTTCATTTAACAATAAATTTTTAATCAGTTTCGAAAATCGCTATTAAGGTAATTAATTTACAATTGTAACTGTTCTTCATAACCAGTTACTTAAGTTCAGATGCCAGTTAGTCAATGTCTGGGCACAAATCTGTCATGCCCAAAGTCATAAGCGCAGCTAGGCTACTGTCGGTGAGTCTGGAGTGTTGCTTGTTTTTTATAACGGTCATTGCAGAAAATGACTGCTCGCAACTGTAAGTCGAACCAAAACGACAAATGTATCTCTGGGCTAATGAAAGCAAGTATTCAAATTGTTCGACAGGCAATAGTCGCCGGAATGAAATCATATGATTAGCTGAAGGTGAAGCAGGCAGCTCCAGAAATTTACATCTCAGTGCAGAATTGCATTTCAAATCAATTACTTCGTGCTGAAGGTTTTGCTGTAATTGACAGAGCTTGGCATCAGGAAATACAGATTTATGAAGCGGGCAACATTATCCTCTATTGTGAACTCCTAAAATCTCGACTGAAAGATATCCAGAAGACTTTTAACTTTTACTTTGTACTGTAACAAGTCATATTTCTTTTCCACCACTAGTTGGAAAACCTCTAAAGTTCCTTCAGTAAGCTGTCTGGCAAACAGTCACAGTCTCATTTTAAATGAAGCAATGTCATCGCACAAATTTGTGAATAGTTTGTTTTTTTCCCTGAATCCTCAAATTTAAAGAGTTTAAATGAGACGTGTTGTCTACCAAAAATGCCGGGTCATTAAGCCAGTCATCGTTCAGCAGACATTTCTGTTCTGTAGGCAATGCATTTTTTTCAGACAGAAACACATAGACACTATTTTTTCAGTGCCCAGAAACCTGGCAGAACTTTCCCTTTAGAAGGCCATCTGACATCACAGTGTAACAGTAGCTCACCATATTCCTCGTTCAGGTCTGATAGAAACTATCTGAACTAACGCCTGTTTAGTGCTTTACTTCGAATTTTGTTTACACGTCTCAGAACAACATGCATGACATGTTTCAGATTTAAAGTCTTTTCACACAGAGCTTCTTGGTGAATAATACTATGATATTTTAATATAGTGCTGCCAAGAAACTTCCAATAATGCTAGACATCCAGACTTTTTACCCGTCAAATCCGGAGTTCTTCAATGACTTAAAAATTATCGTTTATTGCTTGAACAAAAACTGCGACCTAAGCTGTGTCAGAAATGTCAGTGGATTCATCCACTGCCAATGAAATTTTTTTTTTACAATTTTTGATATATGCTGCTACTTGACGATGAACATCGTTGGCTAATTCAACTCGCCTGGCCATAGTATTATTAAACAAAGGAATCGATCAAATTTTGTTTCATACTTTTTATCGCCAAGCATTCTAGCAGCAATTTTAAGGGAAGGCTTGATTATTTCTTCTGCATCGGTGAACGGCTTCTTTTTGCGAGCCAACAGAAGAGCGACTTCATACGACGCAACAACAGCACTCTTGCTCTGTTCGTTAGCCTTGGTGAGAAATGACTACTGCCTGGTCAGAGAACTTTCTCTAAGACATCTTGTCTTAACTCAGAATTGATCGAATATTGAGCATTTATGTCTCAATGTGTGGTCGTGAAGTGTCGTTCCAGATAAAAAAAAATTTGTAACAGAAACACAAAATCTGCAGATTAAGCAAACTGGTTTGCCACTACGGTTAGTCATAAACATAAATTTCTCCGTCCAATCTTCGTTGAATTCATGACAAGCAACATCTTCACATTTTCGCTCTTTACCATTGTTTGATTTTAGATTTTCCACATCTTCAATAACAGTTGGATCTTAGGCAGTGTTCCACAGGCCTAGAGAGAGCAATCATGATACCCCTCCTAAAATCAGGGAAAGATAGTTCCATTGCCTCTAGCTACAGACCAGTTAGCCTCACCAGCTGTCTCTGCAAAACACTGGAGCGCATCATCAATCACAGACTGCAGTGGTACATTGAAAGTAAAAACATCCTTGTGCCACAGCAGGCTGGCTTTAGGCAGTGCCACTCTACGGAAGATCAGACAATCTACCTGTCTCAAGAAATTGAGGATGCATTCCAAGAGAAGAAGCTGGTGCTTGCGGCATGGATAGATCTGAAGAAAGCCTTTGACAAAGTCTGGAAAGAAGGTCTGATGAAGAAACTGAGAAACTGCAAAGTCAATGGAAGAATGTTCAAATAGGTGAAAGCATACTTGCACAACAGAAGAGCCAGAATACAGACGGACTCAAGAGCAAGAAAGTACTACTGTGTCACGGTGTTCCCCAGGGTGGAGTCTTGTCCCCCACACTTTTTCTAATCTTCATCTAATCTGCCACCAGATTGCTACAAAGAGCTGTAGATACATTTGTTGCATGGGCAAATAGATGGTGTGTCAGCATAAACACTGACAAGTGCAGCATCACCCTATTTACCCTCTCTCCAAAACAAAAGGCAGGGATCATCCAGATAAATGGAACACCCCTAAGAGAAGATAAAGAACCAACATACCTTGGAGTAATATTTGATGGCAGGCTGACATGGAGAAAGCACATCAACAAAGCAGTAGCAAAAGCCAGAAGGAAAATAGCCGTCCTGAGAAAGCTAAGTGGAACCACATGGAGAGCCAGTGGGAAAATACTTAGCAAAGTTTATCAACAGAGCATACGACCACACCTGGAATAAGGGTCAACTGCATGGTGTTCAGCATAAAAAACCACACTACAAGAGCTGGACAATGTGCAAAATCAAGCACACCACAGGATGGATGAGATCAACCCCTATAGTGAAAATGGAGAAGATGGGGAGGACACAAGCACTGAGAGACCGCAGAGATACGAAAACGCTAATACAAGCAGAAAAGTTTCTCAGCTTGCCAGGCCACCCTATGACGAACAGATTTGAAAACCTAGCTATGGGGTGGTTGAAATGAAGTAGTTTTATCCACCAGGCTAAACGACTGCAGAGAAACCACCGATCTGCCCACAGTTGGTATCCATCTAACAACTATTCCAGAGCGAACTCCATGGAAAGATGAACATAGACTATCATTACAAATCTAGACAAAAGTGAGAGGAATATTTGACAAGGAAGAACAGAACAGTGTGCAGCGCAGAACAGCCACTCTCAGCTTCCTTGATGAAGAATACCCATAGGACCTCTGGATCCGAGTCTACACAGATGGGTGTGCACAAAATGCTATTCGAAATGGAGGAGCGGGAGTGTACATAGAATACCCAAATAATACTAGGGACACAGCCAGAGTACCGACAGGAAAGTACTGCCATAACTATGATGCTGAAATTGAGGCAATCAAGATAGCAACAGAGAAATTACTAAATACCAGCAATGGTACACAACCTGTAGTGCTGCTTGACAGATGCAAAATCAGTACTCGAGGCGCTCCTGTCTGGGAAATTGCCAGTACTAAGGACACTACTTTCTGAAATTAGCAGTCAGCGTAAGGTCACCATACAGTGGATACCATCCCACTGTGGAGTACCCGGAAACGACAGCTGATCAATTGGCTAAGGAAGGAGCCAAAGAAGAACAGCCTGATGTACCCGTTACATACCACCAAAAGAAAAGAATGATCAAATCAGTCAGAAAGCCACCAAAATCTGCTCAAGATGACTACCACGATATGGACAGACCAGAACAAGTCATTATTCTGCGCCTCAGAACAGGACACAATAGATTACGCAACCACATGTATACAAAATTCAAGATTGGTGAAACAGCCATGTGCACATGTGGATTGGTGTTGCAGACAGCAGAACACAGACTCCAAGACTGCCCAAAATATAACATATCTAGGCAAACCTTCTGGCCTAGAGAGACGACAGTGGAAGATAAACTCTATGGACCGCTGTGTGAACTAAGAAGGACAGTTGAATTCATACAAGAGACAGCATTGCAGTTAATAGAGATATTTCAAGTGTACGAAAGAAGAAGAAGATTTTCCACACTCATGGGAATGTCGATATACGAAGCCCATAACCGGGCACTCTCACGAAGTTTGTACTTCACCTCGACACCGCAAGGTACAAGAGGAACATGATGAGATGATGTTTGTAGGCCTTAACTGTAAATTTTTATTTGAAAAAAATATCATTTCAACACAATACTTGTAACAAACGACAACATGGCACTTTGCGCACTCTGATTGGTCGACAAGGCTGGGATATGGGAACTTCATAACATTTCGTTGTGAACTGAACAGGTGCATTCGATAATATCTAATCATAACAACCACGAGCAGAGTAAATTGTCTCACGCTGATGGGACGCTCCGTGTGCATTAAAAAAAAATTATTAAAATATATTAAACTACGAAGCCTCTCGTGCCACTTTCTTACAGCTGGCGGGCCACAAGTTGCCTGCGGGCCTTGGTTTGGGAACCTCTGGTCTAGGGCTTAACATCTTTCTCCATAATCCCGCATACTTGTGAGTAATATAACCTGCACAAGAATTGGTAGCGGTTCTCACTGCGTTGGTAACTTACGGGGTCGCTCAGACCTACCGGCCCCTCAGAAAGCAGTGGCAAACTACTGAGCATAATCTTGCCTAGTACATCAACAGCAGCTGAAAAATGCTGATGTTGACTGCAACGTCCTGTAAGGGATATGCAAAAAAAAGAGTGCATTATGTATCCTGTAAAGTGCTGAAGATTATGAGAAATGCCATTATATTCTCTGCTTGATTTCTTCCTCTTCTGCTTTGCGTATATTCCAGCATTGGTCATGAACAGGACAGTTCCCTGTGGTAATCTCTAGTCCCCCAGAGTTTGTCTCCGAGGGTCGCACCCTTTGTTCAGTGAAGCAAGAGCAGGGGAGTCTTGTAGAATCCGTCTTAGGGGTTTGCTTTAGTGCTCCACGTTTGCAAATAGAAGAAGAGGTGAGACCAAGTCGGTTTTTATGCTTGATGAAGGGCATCTCCCACCCTCAGCACATAAGGGTCAGCAAGCACAAGACTGCATGAGACTTTGTCAGTTCAATACATGGACATTTTTGTGCCTGAACAGATCAGGGCACACACTTGTTGTGACAGTAGGAAAATGCTACTAAAGGGAGAGACCACAAAACTACTGTTTGGATGTGGAAAGTAAAGGAAAAACTACTACATTATCCAAGCATGTTTACGAGGTCACAAACATTTTAAAATAACCTAATGCACATGTTCTGACTGGATAATTTGACATGGAGTTCATTATGACATTAATAATCCATCAATAGAAAGTTCTCATTAGAAGTGTTCAGATGTTTTGTATTACCTATACCAGGGATTGTAGCGACCCTTGAAACTGGGGAAAACCCGGAAATAACAAATTATGGTGCTCATGGTTGTAAAAAACGAGGAACTTATGGTAATAAGCCTTGAAATTTGCACACTGTAGCCCGGAAACTTGAAGAGAGACATTGCGAAATTTGCACACTGGAGACTTGAAGAGAAACTTTGAATGATATATTTGTATGAAAAATTAGAGTTAGAAAGATTTTGCTTAGTGAGGAGAAACCAACACTTAGTGACAACTAGCCATGTTAATATGAAAGAGGCAAATGGATCAGACGAGATCAATATTGGGATGACTGAGACAAATGACATTAGGGGAAAAACCGCACAAACTGAGACTGTAGATCAGTGTTTCCCAACGTGGGGCCCACGCCCCACAGGGGGGCAATTCGATTGTGAAGGGGGGCAATTCGAAAATGGAAGAAATCGGCTGGATATAACAAAACGGGGAGACTTGAGACTGAAGTTAACTAAATTGGAACCTGACATAAAATCTCTTTGCAGCAAGGATCTCCCTAAATTTAAATCTCTCTAGCCCCTCTGGGAACCATGAGCCCTCCTAAAAAAAAAAAATTCAAGTTTCTTTAGTGAACATTTCAATTTTTGAAATGTTAAAAATGATGCATATGTTGGGAGGGGGTGGGGTGGGGGGCATAAGAATTTTAGAAAGGCTTAGGTGGGGCATAGCACAAAAAATGTTGGGAAACACTGCTGTAGATGGTATGAGGTGGCAAACCATGTTCATCTATTCATGGGGTTTTGTGTGTGATTGACGTGAGAGGAAGAAAATGATTTAGTGTATGATAGTGACTGTGTATGTGTGTCTGTCTGCCTGCCTGCCTGTCTCAACATAATAATATGCATTGCTTATGTTCACAACTTTCATTTGACAATGTTTTTTTCCTTCCTATGTGAATGTAACATGCAGTATAGATAATTGATATCTGAAAAATATGTGATTGGAAGAGTCAAAATTAAGACAGGCCTGCATGTCCAATTTGTGACCCTTTGAAAATTCAGGGGGTTTGTAAATATCCATCCATACGTGATTGTTTATATGTATAATAAAGAGGCCATAGATGTTTGAATGACTCCGATTCCTCGTCTGACAGGTCCAGATAATGTGTCTTTGACTACAGTCGTGTGAGTTATGGCCGACAGCAATCTCCCTAAACAAGATTTTGCACCGCCATGGCTGAAATTTCCATCAACAGATTCTACAGTAAGTGTTGTACGTATACTGTCATATGAGTGGCACCTTGCAGTCTTGACAGACCAAAGTATGTGAGTTGGAATGTGGCCAATATTCCTTCACAAGGCCTGGGCAGAGCTTCAGAGAAACATGTGGTGCCCAAACGACATGTTCTCTCTCTTGGCCTAATCTTGTGTATTCCAGAGGAATGGGTAACCAATACGTCTGGGACAAGGTAGGCTGCAGACGCTGGCGGCACAGCGTCAGAGCTGTCATATACACTCTTGATTTGTTGAAGTAAGTGGCCAGCCGTGACATTTGCTATATGGGCCTTGCATATTGGACCTTGGTGGCATAATTGTTAGTGCACTAGCATGCCAATGCACTGTTTCCGGTTCCATGTCCAGCAGCGGCAGGATTCCTGATTCCAGTCAGTTTATCTCTGTGGTCCACCCAGCCTCACAGGGTTAGTACTGGAGAATTTTCTGGAAATGATTTATGGAGGATAGGTGGTGAGAAAGGGAACTGGCTACTGCACCTCATTATGTTGAAGCCTAGAATATGTGGACCAACACTTCACACCCTGTCAGTGGTAACTGACAATATAAATATTTAGACAAGAAACACCTGAAGGCCACAGAGATGGGACTTTTGTGGCAAAAAATGCACTGGAAAAAAAGTCAGGCAGGAAGATATTAAAGCAATTATTGATCAGATTAGACAGTGAAGATTTGTTGCCGATGTCATGATGAGAGAAGATCCAGTCCAGTCCTTATCATGAGAAAGAGTTAGCTGCCATGACCTCTAAGCCAGTCCAATCCTTGTAGTATGTAGATCCATCCTGGGTCAGTACAAAGAGTACCCTGGGGTTAGGTTAGTATAAAGTGTGCCATCCCCGGGAAGGTTAACCTGGTCAACAAATGCCCGCAGAAGTCGGATGTGTCGGCCTAACGGCGCAAGCTCTGCTGTAAACAGGCACAATGCAATCACATCCGGAAAAAAAACTCAGGATGAACGCAGAAGAAAGAAGTGTGCCACAGGGGTCAGTATATAGAGTACCCTGGTAGTCAGCGGTTAGAATGCCCTGTGGTCAAACATTTCTCCTGTCTTTTAGGATAGACTGACACATGATTGGAGACAGTTGGCAAATTTGATGGCAAAAGGAAGGCAAGGGTCTAAGTCCATTTGGGCCAGCCCGTTTATACTTCTAAGTTTTTCTACAAGCAACTCTATGCTACCAATGCCAAACCTGGACATTGACACAAAAAGAGAAAAGAAAAATCACAACATAAATGAGATTCCTGAGAAGAATACTCAATGTATCAAGAAGAGATAAGATCAGAAATGAAGAAATCAGGACTAAAGTTGAAGTTATGGCAGCACTAGATTTTATTAGAAGGCAGCAAGTCAAATGGTTTGGCCATGCAAGTAGGTTACCAACTAACAGTATACCACAACAAGCAATGATGTACAGACCAGAGGGAAGCAGAGGAGGAAGCTGACCACATAAACGATGGACGGAGGGAATAGCAGTCCATGGGAATATCGATGCATGAAGCCCATAAGGGGGCACTCTCCCGCTGTTTATACTTCACCTCGACGCCGCAAGGTACAAGAGGAACATGATGAGATGAGAAGGAAGGCAAATATCTGGCTTGGTCAAATAGGAAACAAAACGCATATCTGGTCGAGGGTTTAGAAATCATGTGAGATGAACAATGATTGTCCAAGCTTGAAAGCACATTATGTAAGAAGGTATAATTATGACAGTCGGCAGCTTATATTGTAAAATTTGAGTTTGGATCCCTAAGTAGTTTTAACCCGTAAGTCTCCTACACTTCACTATAGTGGCATTGTAATTAAGGGATTTGTGATCTGTGATTTCTCTCCACAGAAGACTTCCAGTCAGAATAGTTACCAGAGTGACAGAAACAGTCAGCGAAGGGAGGACTCTTATCATTCTCGACCAGAATATAATCGACTTCAAAGACAGACTTCATTTGACTTTCATGACGGTAAGTTTGACATGCTTCATCTAGTACTGGGACCCAAAATACAACATGTCTAGGCTAATCTTCTGGCCTAGAGAGACGACAGTGGGAGATAAACTCTATGGACCAATGAGGGAACTAAAAAAGACAGTTAAATTCATACAAGAGACAAAATTTCAGTTCCAGAAATATTTCAAGCGAACGAAAGGAGTAGTTCTCCTGATGGCGAAGGGCGCTAGTAATAGGGAAAGCGAATCCACACGCAAAAATCAATCCAGTGTATGGACTACTCTTGAGTTCAAAGCAGTGGGAGAATGGTTATTGCTGTGCGGAGGTTAAAAACATTTCTGGCACATCAGCAAGCAAATAAGTGACACTATCTTCAGGTCTTCTAATGTGTGTCCTGTCCACCAGTGCTAGCATCTTTCCCTCACCCATTGATTGACTGGTATTTTTCAGTTCTTCCATGAGCTGCACATTGGTGATTCTGTCATACCTTTTCAGTCCTTCTATTCTGTGCAGGCATCAATTAACATTGTTTATGTTTATTAGTAATTATTTGAGTCAATTACCATATTTCTGCTCTAAACTATAGTGCTAATTTAACATTGGAGTTAAAATATTTTAAGTTTGGTGCCAGATTTAATTTTCTGTTTTGTCTTTAGTGCAGACAGTTAAATACTGGGCTATATTCTGTGTTTGGAGAGGATTGGTTGTTCATCTCAGCAGTTAGAAACATACACTAGGTTTAATAGGCAGCTGCTGTGACAAACTGTTGAAATGAGGAAAGGTGAAGGCAGCTGCATGACAGATACCACCTTTGTGATGTGACATATTAACATTTTAGACGACACGGTGAGGTGGTGTTGCCAGTTTGCTTCCCAGAAAATAATCTGGCATGCATTGATATGAGACCATCGGCCCAGCGCCATATTGGTTGCAAAAATACAACCCTACTGGGAATTGAACCAAGACCATTCTCTTTGCAGTCAAGTGCACTAATGACCAAGCTGCCTATAGCAATGTGTAGTCTTAGTGTGCACACAGGGGGATCCTCTGTTACAGTACAGAGGCTCATGTCTGGTGTGGTCATACTGCTTGTGTGGTTTGTGTTATGGGGGTATAGTAATCATGATGGCTTCAGTATGTGATGACAGTGATTCTTGTGGAGTGAAATAGCTCATAACATTTGTTTTCTGTTGCAGCAATACGCTACCCACAGAACCAGGGCAAGTACCGCCACCATTCAGTAGATGATGATTACTACGGCTGTACGTATGGGGGATATGGTTACTATCAGCCCAACTACAATTATGAGAAGTATGGTATGCAGTACAGCTCTCAGCCGTCTTTGGCCCGGCCTGGCAACCGTGATGTCAAATATGCGCCGGGACGCTCTTCTCAGGTAATTTATCTCTGACTCAGATATCTAGAATTTTCTATTTGTACAACTTGAGGCAAGAGTCATGAACTCCCATAGGGTTTGTCTTCCAGTGGAACTGCTGCTTTTGTCTTTTATCGTGCAATGGGGGCATATGCCATGTCATGGACCAATGAACGTGACTGAGGCGCACACCCTTATCAAGGTCAAAAGAGCAGATTGCCTTGTATGAGAAGTACGCTTTCCAGGAGGAAAAAGGTCTCTCCTGGATTTGTGACTCATTGTGGCAGTAGGCTACATTGTATATGGCTATCCTTAACAATTGTTCTTTAACAATTGTAGATGTGTTATTTATTAAGTGCATTATATTGATAATGTGTTAGTGAAGAGTGATAGTGTTACTATGCGGAGTATAGACAAGATAATAGATGATGAAAACTGTTCAGCGTTTTGTGAAGTTGATATAATTAATGTCTCATTCTGTGGACTCTGAAATGGTAGAAGTAAGAATGTGGAAGAGAGTCAAGGTAGAACGCCACACAATAATACAGTAGTCAGCAATTGTGTACCATGAGCAGTCAGTAATCACACGAGCCATTACAACTGGTGTTAATCACAGACAATCATTCGTATGGCAACAACATCCAAATTCTTGAGCCATGTACCAATTTCAGAGTTGTTCTGACAGACTATAGAGCCATGGCAACCTAGGACCTGTGAACAAAGCTGATCCTCTGCCATGGCAGCTCATAACAAGCTCAACCGAGTCCTGTCCTTTGCCATGTCTGTGGCTCCCACCATGTCTCCTCCATGTTATTCATATCTTTATGTATTTTTATGTCATCCTCTGTTTCTTTTGTCATGTGGATTAAAGACCTTTCTAGTTATACTATTCTCAGGGTTTCTCAGTGTATGTCCTATCCAACACCTGTCTTTCTTCATCTCTTGATTCAGTGGTCTTTGTTTAGTCTCTCCATGAGCTCTTCTTATAGGCTTCATATGCTCTTTCTGCTATTCTTATGTAGGATGCGCCATCGGAAAATGTTTGGCTTTCACTGCTGGGGGTTGGGCGGACACCGCAGCCGTGGTTAGAAGTTTACTAAGCAGTATGCTACCGGTATTGCTGTGCTCTGTTTGAATGGTTGTACTGCCAGACGCTGCTTTTAATATCTGCACAGTGTACACTGCTTTCACAGGCTACATTAGCATTGAGGCAGTCCCATAGCTGATACTGCAACTGAGGTGTGAAGTGTTAAGCCATCACATATACCAGGTCATGATGTTTGGGATGCCGTGACCATTTCCATTCCTCCTTACCCTCCCTTACCAGACAATTCTCAGAAACGTCAAAACATGGGTGGGTATCCGTATTTTGTGGTGGGTTTGACAATGTTGAAAAAATTAATCCCGCCTTCGCTAAGGATTAAACCCAAATCACTGTTTGGGCAGGATATGCACTAACCTCTAGGCCACAATGGTTCAAACATTCAGTTGCCATGGCCATGAATTAAAGCTGGGTCATGTGTTCTACCAATAGCAGGGTTATGTACCCCAGGTTTTAATGACTGTAATTATCAGCGGTAAACCTGCACTGTGGCAATTGGCTGATTTGGAAGCAGGCCACTTTGTGTTAATTTCTGTGATATGAGGTGTTGGCCTTTCATAAAGCAATGGCAAACTACTGAATTAACATTGCCTAGTAAATTACAGACAGCCAATAAATGCCAGGGTTGATAGCTATGCCCTGTAAAGGACATGCAACTAACTTTTTTTTTTTTAAATGAAAATTTGAAAACAATGTGATTTGGGCTTTTCTCATCACCAGATGAACGGTAGCAAGATTAGTCCCGATTACGACCTGTTTGAACCTTACTACCATCAGGGTCAGACCAAACGTGGCTACTATGATAAGGAGCAGCATAAAGAGAGCAGGGACGTCGACGGAAAGACAAAGGACCGAGCTGGCGATCGAGACCGCCCATTCAGTGAAGATTTTGTAAGTGTCTTAACTTACTCTTTTAGTGTGCGCGTTTGTAACTTGTGACAATAAACAGTAAAAGTAGTCCAACTTTTTTATGAACTAACAAAAAATAATGCTTATACAAGCCACAACATTGCAGATATAGACAATATATTTCAAGCGTACAAAATCAGAAGAAACTTTAAACACTTGTTATCTGTCTATTGTAATGTTTAAACATTTATAAGTAGTATTGGAATTTAACTTGATCATGAACATATATTTTTGATCTAGTGAAATGTGTGGTGTTCATGTGTGTTGTGGAGTTTTCACATATTTTGTACGAGAGTACTTGTTTCTAATAGCTATGTTTTCCTTATTGTCATTCTGCAGTGAATAATGAGGTAGTATAATTTATTTTTCACATACAAGCATAATTTTTGTCTTCACAAACATAAAATGTATGGGTACAAAGATGGGCATAACATTTAGGGACATGAAGTCATCTCCATATCAGTTTGGGGTTCATACTGACCAATGCCTCTTTCACCTTCACTTGGGACATCCTGAGCAGATACTAGTCTGTGGGGCAGATACTAGTCTGTGGGACATCTTGGACAAATACTAGTCTGTGGGATATCTTGGGCAGATAATACTAGTCTGTGGGACGTCTTGGGCAGATGATACTAGTCTGTGGGACATCCTGGGCAGATACTAGTCTGGGACATCCTGGGCAGATACTAGTCTGTGGGACATCCTGGGCAGATACTAGTCTGTGGGACATCCTGGGCAGATACTAGTCTGTGGGACATCCTGGGCAGATACTAGTCTGTGGGACATCCTGGGCAGGCACTAGTCTGTGGGAAATTCTAGGCATCCCTATTTATCTATCTTTTCATCTTTACATATCTGCTGCTAGCGTCCTTTATTCACACCTCAAGAAATGTTCAGATGAGGTTCGGGTGCAAGTTTTTCAGTTGCTGTTTAAGACTGTCATGTATGCAGTAACTGAGTGTTTGTTTGCTTTGTGTAGAGAATGATCTGGGTAGTATATTCAAAGGGGTTTTCTTTGTGTATCAGAGAAAAAGATCACACCAGAATGTGATGTGACTGTAGAAGGAAAATTGCTTAGCAAAATAATTTCAAAAATTTGGCGGCATTCATAACAGCAGGTGGAGAATGTCTTATTTCAATGTCATCAATTCTTATTTAATGGAATATGAGAGAGTAGTGAAATGTTCTAGTAGACCTGTATGGCAGTTTATCTTGGGATGTGAGTACAAATTAGGAAGGGCTTGGGGGAAGCAGAGATATTGTTTCTAAGGTGAATATTTCTAGTACCTTCCAGAATAACAAACGATTGTCTGTAAGAAGTTAATGGAAGTAGAACATTATTCTTAACAGCAAGAAAGGGGCAAAGTGTTGTTTGGTCTTATAGAGGAGCCATGCATGGGTGAACGTGCTGATGGCTGGACAGATCGGTGGTAGGAGAAGCAGAGGCCGACGGACAGAAATGATGCTGGATAGTTAAGACAGTGGCTTAGAGGCATATTTATTGGTAGAATCAATCCTGGACAGCAAGAATCGAGATCTGTGGAGAGACGTGAATGCCTATGCCATTTAACCAAACATGTTGATAAAAATGAGTGAAAGTTTATGTTGGTTGAGATTGATGTTTTCAGGCATTCATGAATTGGTTGTGGTTGTTGTTGTTCAAACATTGATTTAATGGTTGTGGTGGTTGTTGTTCAAACATTCATTTATTGGTTGTGATCATTGTTGTTCAGACATTCATGAATTGGTTGTGGTTGTTGTTCAAACATTCATTTAATGGTTGTGATTGATGTTGTTCAGACATGAATTGGTTGTGGTTGTTGTTGTTCAAACATTCATTTATTGGCTTGCTTCGCTTCGGAGGTCACGGGTAGCAAGCATCACCTGGATCTTTTCTCCTGAGCATGCCGGTGTGCTGGGGAATGAACAGGCGGACAGATTGGCTGGCTCGGCAAATCTTTGTGGAGTATTGATGTATGACAAAACAGATGTGGTTGCGGCCTTGTGGGAGCACATGTACACCTCGGAGGAGCAAATGGATCACCATAGTCTGGTAAGAATGAGACAGCGAGGTGTGACAATGCGATCTAGCCGATGCTCGACGCTCAGAGGAAAGGCGAGACGGACATAATCAGATTGCTACTGGAACTATTAGTGTTGGAACTCTTCGTTGGCTGCTGAGGATGGGGACGGAGCGCTTACGGGAATGTCCCGAATGCTGTGATGTCGGTTCCTAAATCAATCAATCAATCAATCAATCATTTATTGGTTGTGATTGTTGTTGTTCAGACATTCATGAATTGGTTGTGGTTGTTGTTCAAACATTCATTTATTGGTTGTGATTGATGTTGTTCAGACATGAATTGGTTGTGGTTGTTGTTGTTCAGACATTCATGAATTGGTTGTGATTGTTGTTCAGACATTCATTTATTGGTTGTGATTGATGTTGTTCAAACATTCATGAATTGGTTGTGATTGTTGTTGTTCAGACACGAATTAGTTGTGATTGATGCTGAGATATTCATGAATTTGTCGCTTCCAATTCAGCCAATGCTGAGGGGCTCAGGAGAGGGCACGCCAGAGTTGAAGCAGACGAAACCGGTTTCTGGTGTTTGGGGTGAGTTTTCTTCTTCGTTTCTTAAGCATTTAGCAGGTGATCTAACGTTAAATACGTTAGAGTTAATTGGCACTCGTATAAAATACATGAGAGATGTAGAAAACAGGGTATATATTTGTTCACAATGTTATGAGTATTGGCCATTCAGAAAGCTTTAGCATACTACGGTGCTTAAAATTGCATAGAAAATGACAGCTGTGTGAGAAGTTTGTAACCTAAGAAATTGAATTTGTTCACTTGTTCACCCAAAAATTGGTTGAAATTGTTTGGCCTCATGAGAAGAGATAAATGGAAACATTTAGCATCTGGAGAGATTTATGGGGGAAAAGGAGATATAGGAAGACAACAGTAAGACTATTGATAGTCCTCTCAGCATGGCATGAGAAAAATACCAGCATATGAATTGATACATTCTGTTATGATCATGAGATGTGGAGAAATGTGATCATCCTCTCCAGTTGGCCAGGCATTTGGTAATAATGATACCTATCCCATAAGAAATCCTTATTTAAAAGCCATTCGCTGCAGATTGCTTCACTATGGACTGGAGCACATTATTTGATGACATGGTGCACTTCATTTTTCAAATTTGTTCTGCATACAAAGTGTAGTGTTCAAACACCCTCAATATGTGATATGTACTGGCAGCTGCGATGGTGAAGTTTCAATCCCACATACTGGGTTTGTTCAGAAAGCAATGGCAAACTACTGAAGGTTAAATTACCTAGTAAATCATAAATGGTCAATAAGTGCTGGGATTGATTGATAAGTCCTGTAAGGGACATGCAATAATTGTTTTATATGTAATAATTTATTGCTGTTGCATTTTATGTTGCATAAATTCACACGTGGAACTTGTCATTGACAGACAATCCTCCGAAGTCTAGCCGAATTGATGAGTCTTCAGACACAGTCAAGAGCTCGCCTACTGGAATATATAAAGCTTTAGTTCCTAGCAAGGTTTGTGTCTGTTATTTTTTGTTAGGTTGTAATTTGTGACATGTAAGTATATGTATGACCTGGACTCATAAGGAAAAACACAGAATAGCAGTACTTTAGCCACCATACTTGTCAGAGGCAATGAAGGAGGGTTGTCACGAGACTCCCTACCTATTCTCTTTTGACTGCCTCCATGTCTTCCCTATTTTATTCATCTCTGTCCGTGATTGTCTTCTGCATGTTTCATTAGGTCTCTGTCTATTATGTTGACCAAACCACTGCCAGTCTTCCTGAACCCCAAATTCTTCCTGAGCCGGAGAATAAATGATTTATTCTGGCCTGTTCATAAAGTGATAATCATCTGCAACTGGTGTTTGTGGCTCTAATTGATTTTGATCCCGCTTTGTTATAAAATGATCATTGCTAAGGTTGTGCGTATGTTCATCTTAATGCATGCAGAATATGTCCATATTTGAGAAGGCATAATTTCCTTGAGAGTAACGCTGAGAAAATGTTGCCCAAGGAGAGAAAGAATTAAATCTGTGTTGTATATTTTGCAGAATGGACAGATGAAGAAAAATGGGCGTGAATCAGTTCGAATGAATGGCAGCATCAAAGACCCATCTGTCCTGAGTCCTTCCAACAAGTCGAACCACAAAGAGGTAATTCACTAGTGTGTTGTGCATCTTGATTGACCTGATGGTAGTAATATCCTGATATTGTGTGACATGCATCTGTTGTGTTTGCTGTTTCTGAACACTTGAACTCTGTCCTATAGCACTGTTGTTTTGTTTTACATTGCATATTACACGAGTGACTTGTCTTGTGTGGTTGTGAGAAAGAAAAAGACATGAAATTGTGTGTGCCCATGCCTTTTCATGCTAACTCTTCAACTTCCCTTGTTCCCATTTTGTGTGTTTATGGTACAATATATTGTGGTTGGTTGCAGTTCAAGACTAACCTAATGAGAGATGTACAGATGAAAGTTTGCATGAAAGGAGAGAAATGAGAAGGGCGTAATGTTTACCAGGCCTGCGTGTCTAACTATTAGCCCTTTGAAGATTGTTTGTTCATGCCATGTCTTTCCCTTAATGCTCGTCTCTTTTCTTCTTCTTCTTCTGCGTTCATCCGGATTTTTTTCCCCGGATGTGACTGCGTTGTGCCTGTTTACAGCAGAGCTGCGTTCTTGTGCCGTTAGGCCGACACATCCGACTTCTGCGGGCATTTGTTGACCGGGTTAACCTTCCCGGGGGTTTCTTAGGACGTTTGAATCCCACTGTTGTGGTGTTATCCCCCATCCTAGCTGGCCCATATAGAACAGCCAAAGACATCCTGGTCAACCCTCAAGGGAAGGCAGGGGCAGACCATGGGCATTCCCCGCCATCCAAGGAGGCTTCCATACTTGCAGAGCCATCACACAGCGCTCTGGTACTGGACTCACCCAAGGAATCATCACGTCCTGCACATGGCTGCTTAGCCTCACTTCCGTATATTGGGCCTTCCGTTCACCATAGGCTGTTCCTCCGGAAACCAGAAGAATGCAGTCTGCAGATGACATCCAC
This sequence comes from Cepaea nemoralis, assembly GCA_014155875.1. Taxonomy (NCBI): domain Eukaryota; kingdom Metazoa; phylum Mollusca; class Gastropoda; order Stylommatophora; family Helicidae; genus Cepaea; species Cepaea nemoralis. The sequence goes on from JACEFZ010026771.1 coordinate 52,163, forward strand.
ACAGTGAGCTTTCGATTAAGACTTTCCACATAATGGATTTGCTATCCAAGCAATATTCCATTTCATGCCACTAGGACACTTTTTCCACCTTTTATGAAGCCCACACAGTGAGCTTTCGATTCGGACTTTTCACGTAATGGATTTGCTATCCAAGCAATATTCCATTTCGTGTCACTAGGACACTTTTTCCACCTTTTACGAAGCACACACAGTGAGCTTTTGATTCGGACTTTCACGCGTAATGGATTTGCTATCCAAGCAATATTCCATTTCATGCCTCTGGGACGCTTTTGTAACCGACATACCTGTGGTATGAAGTGTGGCAGTCTAAATACATCTTCATGCACCTTTAGATGTCAACCTGAATGTAGTTAAAGTAAGCTGTAGTCAACTTGAGCTTGTTGATATCTCCATAGAGCTTGTCCTCAAATGAAGCAGGCGTGGGCCAAAATATCTTTCTCTGTTCTGCATATATTGGGCACTCCTGCAGCAAATGTTTAGCTGTCATTTTACCAGTTCCACAATTACATTCATCGGTATCTCCTATCTTTAGTTTATTGAACAAGTGGTGTTTCAGCCTGTTATGTCCTGTGCGGAGTCTGAAGATTGCTACTTGTTCTCTTCGGTCGAGTTTGTAATATGCATCATCCTTCTGTTGGCCTAATGCTCTGATTCCCATTTGGTTCTATAAGTGCTTTTTATAAATTTGTTTTGCCTCATTATAGGTTATGTCTATGTCAGGCTGTGGTAATCGTCCACCCTCTTTTGCTAGTCTGCAGCCTCTTCATTTCCAGGTATACTGCAATGTGATGGGATCCACTGTATTACAACTTTTTTGGATTTCTGGCATAGACCATGGAGTGCTGCTCTTAGGTCAGCTAGTTCTGTGCTGTTTTTGCTCTTCGGTATTGAGACAGCTGACTTTGCATCTGTGAAGATAGCTATTTGCTTCTCTTTATTTTCCTCCATCAAGAGCATCTCTGCTGCAGTTTTCAAAGCCTCTACCTCTGCTTTGAAGTTACTTGAAAATTTTCCAGTTGCCACTGACTGTTTTTTTATCACTCCATTTTTTAAATTTAGGAGAATTCCTCCTCCATTTTTAATTGAATCTTTGGCTGATCCATCTGTATATGCATGGGTCCAATTGCTGCTTGGGTAATGTTCTTTTATGTAGTTGAGGGTTATTTTTCTTCTTTCGGTTTCATTCTGAGTGTTCTTTTTCTCAATACCAGGAATGTTTTCTATCATCTCAGGCAGTTGCTGCTGTCTCCAAGCTGGGAAGTTGTGTGCATTGTAAATGGGCTTGACTGTTGATATGTTAAGTATGGGATCTGCCCTAATCTTTCGTTTTGCAGTTTCTACAAAGTTGCTACGCTTCAGTCTTCCTTTTCCAAAACCATTAAACCTGTTATACATAGGGTGGTCTGTCAATCTTCTAAATTTTTCTGCTTGTTGCTGGGCTCTGCTATCTTCTATCCTGCATTGGTTGTAAACATGTGATCTTTTTTAGTTCATTAATAGGCGTTGTCTTCAGGCTTCCAGTAATGATTCACATTCCTTTTTTTGGACTCTACGTATTTTGTTAAAGTTTGACTTAGCTCTGTTCTCAAGGTAGTGGCTGATCCATTTGTACATTTTCCCACAAACATGCATTTTTTTACTTTCAGTCCGTCCTTCCATACTTTATCAAATGCTTTTTCTAAATCTATCCAGACTGCTAGTGTGTGCTTTTTTTCTTGGAAGGCATCCTCTATTTCCTGAGCTATATAGGTTATTTGATCTTCAATGGATATGTACTTTCTGAATCCTGCTTGATGTGGTGTTAAGAGTTTGTTTTCTTCCAGATGCCATGTTAGCCTGCCATTGATAATGCGTTCCATTAATTTTCCTACACAGGTAAGTAGACTGATTAGTCGATAGCCATTTGGTTCTTCCAGGTCTTTTCCTTTCTTTGGGACTGGTATTAGTATAGCTTCCTTCCATGCCTGTGGGACTATTCCTCTCATCCAGCTGTTATTTAGGACTGCTAGTAGTTTCTTCTTTGCCTTGGTGCCTAGACCTATTAGCATTTCATTTGTGATTCCACCCTTTCCTGGTGATTTCTTCTTTTTTAGGGTATTCATTGCCTGTTCCATTTCTTCCATTGTTTAGATTTGCCATCATATATTCTGCTGATGTATCTGTTTGTCTTTGATTGCTTTCTTCTGTTCGGCTGTAATATCAATTTGGTTTGCATTTGCATAGTGTTCCATTAGTGCATTTGCAGCCTTTTTTCCTGTAAGCAAGGCATTTCCTTGTTTAATTGTTATTTGTTTGTTTCTAGGTCCTTCATTGTTCATGGCTTTCACTAGTTTCCATAGTTTGTTTCCATCCCTGTCAAAATTCAGGTTTTCTGTTTTTTCCCTCCAACAATCTCTTGTTGTTTTATTTACTGTTCTTTTATATTTTGCTGAGATGGCTTTGAGAGAGATGTTCGCTTCAACTGTTTGTTCTCTCTCTGCTGTCTTCCTGGCATCTTAAACTTTGTCCTCCAAACTTTGTAGTTCTTCAGTCCAGTATGATTTGTAATTTTTCCTCGCTCCTCTTGGAATGGACTCAGTGGCTGCCTGTATTATCGCTCTGTTTAGACTTTCCACCATTTGCTTTATGTTGCCATATCGTGTATTTATGTTTTCACAATATTTGTCTGTTAGTATGGAAAATCTGTCCCAATCTGCTCGTTTGTAATTCCAGCGGGGCAAGGGCTTTTGCTCCTGTGGAACATACTCCATATTCATTACAAGCTTGATTGGTCTGTGGTCACTACCTGCTAATTGGTCCAGCACATGGCGATCGATTTTGTGGAGGAGGTCTCCTGTGCAGAAAGCTAAGTCTGGAGTAGAAGTGGTAAGCCATCTTCTGAAGTAGAAGCTCGGTGTGTCATCCCCTTTGTTGAGTAGATGGAGATTTGAATCTATTTCCCAGTCCTCCAATTCATCTCCTCTTTTGTCAGTATCTGGGTATCCCCATCTTTCTGAACGGCTATTAAAGTCTCCGACAATAATGCAGTTTGTGTCAGTTATTTTCATGTTTGAGAGTGTAAGGTCCTTATCTGCTGGGCTATACAGATTGTAGATTCTTATTTTCACATCCTTTATCATTATATCAACACCTATAATTTCCGTTTGGTTGTCAGAGATCACAGATACTTCGCTGCAAGGTATTGTATTTCGTGTAAGTATTAGAACTCCTCCTTTGTGTCCTTCACGGTCGAAACGTGTGGCCTGATATCCTTGACTGAGAATTTGCGATTGGCGTTGAGGTGTCTCTTGAATGCATGCCACATCTATTCTATCTTTATGAAGACGCTTTGTTAGGGAGACTTTCTTCTTGTAAACTCCTTCGGCATTCCACTGTAGTATGTTGAGTGTCCGGGGTATTTAGTCAATAGCTCTTAATCTACTCCTCTGTGCCTTGACCCCACAGCACTGGGGAAGGTGACCACCAGTAGTCATGGGTGGACCCCCTCGAGGCAGGGGGCCCGGCACTATCGCAGCCTGATGGGACTTCGCGGGATTAGCACCATAACGATTAATTTTGATTTGTGACATCATGACTCGTCTCTTTTGATTCTTCTCTGTGTGTTTGTATGTCTCTTTATATATTTATGTTTTGCTTTCTAATTTCCAGCGGTTAATATTTGTTAATTATTAAGAGCATTAATTGAATACAACATATTCATAATGTTTAGGGTACCAGGCAAAGCCCAACGCCTGACTTGACCATTGTGACGCAGCCTAAGAAGCTTGGCGACAAGAAGAGTGAGTTCCTTAGAGCCTTACGTCACGAGAGCAGTCAGCGGAATGGAGATGGTTATCAAGATCTAAATCAAAACTCCATAGAGAAGAAACAGGTAATAGTCAACTCTCTTGAACTGTTACGTGCATATGTTGTCTCATCCAGCACTTCAGAGATGAGACAGTTTCTTCAACCATGAAATCCAGAGCTGTATTATCTACCTGAACACAATCATAGACAACACATGGTGCAGTATAACTGATCAAATACAAATCTGACCATAGGCAACATACATGAGGGTAAGTTAATAAATAAGTCACAAATGGCTGTAGAAAAATAACTAAATATGATAACTTGAAACCAGATTATTTTTATACATACATTGTCCCTTTATTTCTCAACATAATTTCCACCAACATTGATGCACTTATCTCATAGGTTTATCAGTCCTCCCAAACTGGCTGCATAGAACTGCGTGCTTTGTTGTCTAAACCATGTTTTCACTTCACATTCAACTTCGGCATCATTCGCAAAATGTCTGCCGCCAAGGTGGGTTTTCAGTGGACTTGGCCCCTAGCGATTTCCCATAAAGCGGTGCATAGGTGGGTAAAAAAAAGTTCTGAGGGCGAGTCAATAAGTCAGTCACACAGTTCTATGGAATGGCAGGTAAATGAAAACACAGCGTGCAGTTCTGTGAAGCCGGTTTGGGAGGACCGATAAAACGATGAGATAAGTGCATCAATGTTGGTTGAAATTATGTTGAGAAATAAAGGGACAATGTATGTATAAAAATAAACTGGTTTCAAGTTGTTATCATATTTAGTTATTTTTCTACAGCCATTTGTGACTTACTTATTAACTTACCCTCGTCCTATAACGAGATAACTGCAATTTTGCATCTATTACAGTTCATTAGTTAACCATGTTATAGCATTGTGAAAATTAATACATGTCGATCTACTGCCAAATCACTTCTGGCTTACTTGACCCGGTTTGTCAGGATTGTGACACTTTGTTCACTGCTCATAGGCCTGTCAGAATCTTGCATTCAGCAATAACACAGGCTCGTAATCACTAACAAGTGTGATACAAACACTGTCACAGAATGACTTTACGTGACACACTGCAAATACAATTCAAACACTTTATTCACTTCTCACTCATCACAACCATTACATGCATCGCACAATTACAATATTGATGCCATAATACAATCAATAGATATATCAATGCAATGTATACAACTCACAATCCTACATACCAGGCGCACAGTCTTTCTATCTATTAGCGTTCATACACACAAGTCATACGAGCACCATTCGATCCGTCTGTCCTGTACAACAGTCTCAAGCCGCCTGGCCGCTAACCGCTTTGAGTTCTCGCTAGTCGGGGTTGTGTCCCTGCGTGGACTTCATGTCCTACGCATGCACCGACTGACCATTCCTGTCACAGCATGGTTAGTGTCGCTCACAGGTGGACCTGGCCGTAATTGCCAGGCGTCATATGCCAGTTTGATTAAAAACATGCATTAATAGCCAGTCTGTTGTTGTGGTCCGTCCCCCAGTGAGAGTGTTGAGTTTTGCAAACTTTAACTTTGTATACCTTTTTTTTTTAACCAGGCCACAAAAGAAACAGAAGAGAGTCTCATGAATGAGGATGTCACATACAGCCAATTGAATGGAAGTAATGAAACGCACAGGAAGAACAGTTCATATGAGAGCATGATGAATGGGCACAACAGTATCAACAGTAGTCTAAACAGAACGTTAGATGGTGGAGACGACATTGTCAGTGACGATTCGCTGGACAAACACATTGATCATATTTACTTGTCAGGGGAGGAAGAGGAGAAAAGGTCAGTTATACATTTTGCTTGCTCCTCTGTGTTTTATTTATTAATTTATTATTATTACCTCTGAAGTTAGAGTGGGTTCGTTTGATGGCGAGAGACACTATTAATAGGGAAAGCTAACCCACATGAAAAATTCAGGCCAGCACTACTAGTTGTTAGTTGGATGCCGTGAAGTTGGAACCACGACTAACTACTAGAAGACGTGTGTGTGGACTACGCTTGAAATCAGAGCGAGTAAGTGCACAAATAAAAATTTAGTTATGTTAGGTATCTTCCTTGCGCCTCAGACAAGTCCATAAATGCTCAGATCCTCCCCTCATCATTTGCATCAACGTCCAGCGGCAAATAGTATCAGTTCTGTGTTGGTTGGTGGGACCTCTCATTTTCCTGATGTGCCTGTTGTGTCTAGCTGTGCCAATTCTAACTTCCAAGTCTCTCAATCTGGACAACGAAGTTGATTCACTGGTGTCCTCCACTCTTGGATCGCTGTAACGGCATTAATAATATTAGCACGATCCATGAGCTGGCCATCTGCATGGAATGCAGAGCCAGGATATTTATCAGCTCATTCATCTCCCTCAATTTCCGCAACGAAGATGATGTCTCTACGAACATCAGAATTGTGCAGCGATTTGATCCACTGTCTGCTTACAGAACCTGCTTCGGCCTTTCGGGTCATGCTCATTTTAGTATTATATAATAATGTTTAGCTTCAGATATTATTAGTTTTCTTTCTTATTTTATGCACATACAGGTTACCTGTTCGTGGCTTCCTTGTATCATTGAGATTTCATCCCACAATCTTTCCTGAAATGTTAGCCTTTTATTAACCTAAATACAGTTGTCTCATTCTTTCTTGTATGAATGTAACACTGTTTATTAAGTGCTGTTGTATCCACATAAATGTTACAAATATCCTCTGATATCGCTAGTTATTTAAATATTGCTTCTCATATTATGGACCTTCTTCCCACTCGTCTTCTGCTGCTCTATTTCCTCCTTTGGAGCAGAGGTTCTCAGCCACCATGCATCAGACCACCTCATCCTTTGCTACCTATTTTGCCCCACTCCCGGTGCTACTCATCTCTTTTTCTTATTCTCTTCTTCATATGTCCTGAGGTCTTCCCCTGTTTTGTTGGTCCTGTGGGTTATAGGCAAGGAACTTTCAGGTTTATCAGGTTTTCTCATTCTGTGCTCTACCCAGTGTCTGTGTCATCTGTGTTTTCTATTCTCTTCATTTGTGTGTGTTTTGTTGGTCATTTTGTCATCTCTTGATTCACTGGTGTTATTTAGTTCTGTCCATGAGCTTCACATTGGTAGATCTGCCATAGCATTGACTTTAAAAAATAGTTTATTCTGCTCAGACACTAGTTAATGAGTTTCACATTGGTGGTTCTGTCATAGCATTGGCGCTGTTTTATTCTGCGCAAACAGCACTTAATGAGCTTGACATTGATGATTTTGTCATTGCATTAACACTGTTTTATTCTGCGCAGACAACAGTTAATGAGCTTGACATTGATGATTCTGTCATTGCATTAACACTGTTTTATTCTGCTCAGACAGCAGTTAATGATTGTTTGTAGTTTAATAGAGGTTGTTTTCGTCATTCTCCTTGATCCATATGGAAGTGTGTAAACTGCAGTTACTGTCTGATATACCAGTATTAAGAGTAGTAATTAATTGTCTGTTACTGCAGTTATTGGTGTGTGTACCAGCATTATTGTAGAATTGTCTGTTACTGCAGTTTATGTTGTTGTCTATACCAGCATTGTTGAAGAAGGATTTGTGTTGATTGTTTCAGGCTGTTGGAGTCCATGGGCTGGTCAGAAGAGGACCAAACAGAGTACGTGATCACAGACGATGATGTCAGAGAGTTTCACCACATGGTATGTGATGGTGTGCACCGTGTTGTGCTGTTGTGGCTAGTCATGTCCATCAGGAACCTGCTCTGGCTATGTAACGTGTTAAGACCTTTGTATTTTGTCAGCCTGGGTGAGTATGCGGCGGACTACGTGAATGGTGAGAGCAGGTATCGAAACCTGGTCCAGCCACACCAATGCCATTGTCAGCATGGTATCCTAACCAATGCACCAGTGTGCCCGCTAGACAATTTGCACTCTTTAGACATGTCGCAGGAGAGGGGAAACCTGGATGTGGGCAGGGTATAAGTGTGTGCGGTTGTTTAACAAAATAATGAACACGGGGAATGATGTCCACTCCAGGTCCCAAGGTTGTAGATTGGCCACACACAGGCTTCTCGGACAAAGAGCAAACAGAATAAGTGAATGTTTCCGTCTAATGTGCCAGTATTGTTTTTACATTGTCCAAGCTCAGAGCTAATGAATTCCCTTCCTACCTGCCTTTCCATCCCAAGCAGTCCTAGAATATCTGAACATTGTCCACTATCATTTTTATGATGCTGGGTCAACCCCAGAACTGTATTTCTTAGAAAAATCATCATTCCTCAGTGTCAAGACCTCACATAAAGGGTAGTTCTATATAAAGATAGAGGGATATATATAAAGGGGATACAACCACAAGACCAAAACCCTAACAAGGGAATGAACCACGATAGCTCGAGTGCCCAAACAATCTCGGGCCTTCGAGAACCAGGGGTCAGTTGGCCTACTGCGTCGTGGACCCAAGTGGAACCCGCAAGAAGCGTGCAAGGGCCACTGGCACGGGAAGCTCAAGGGCAGTCATACTCCGTGTTCACCCGACGCCCGTCAACGGGCAGACGACAACTGGACAGCAGACAGGAAGCATGGGCTTAGCTTAAGGGGAACAAGACACAGACTTTAGATATAGTCGATTCATGAGAGAGTGGATAGAGTTATGCTGTGATAGATATGTGTATAATGATTTGTGAATGCATTTATGTAAACTCTGTGATATTATGATTGACGGCGAAATCCTTATTCGCCAGAGAATAAATTAGACTATTAAGACATATCCTAGAGTTTGTTGCCTGTCCTGAACCCGAGTCCTGTTCCTAGATTTGTAAGACCATGACAGACTATTTGGGGGCCAAGCCGGGATCAAATAGCCTGTCATGGTCTATCGTGGTTCATTCCCTTGTTAGGGTTTTGGTCTTGTGGTTGTATCCCCTCTATATATCCCTTTATCTTTATATAGAACTACCCTTTATGTGAGGTCTTGACACTCAGTAAACAAAATCTGGTTACCTAAGGAATATCATCATCCCTCAGGAAAAATTGTGTTACCTCAATTAAAAAAAAAAAACCTGTTGCCTCAGTGAAAACAAAATCCTGTTACCTCAGGGAAAATCCTGTCACCTCATGGAAAAAAATCTTCTTGTTTCCTCAAAAAAATCTGATTCCTTCAGATGCAGTTGAACCTGCATCATTGTCTTGATCGACAACTGCACTAACTACTCTACTTCTGTGCCTCCAATGAATATGTAAATTTCAATAAATGTTGCATTTATATTTAACTAACTTATTGTATTGTTGTCTTGCAGCTTAACCGTGTCCGCCAGCAGAATGAATTCGGAAGACGTAGTTTGCTCCGCTTGAAACTGGGAACCCATTTTGCCAACGGTCTGTTGACTGGTACTTACAATGAACACGCTGAAAGCGAGAAACAAGAAACATTGTGATATGCAGCATCTCTTTTTTTAAAACATAATTTCCATTCAAGCTGGATGATGTCTTTTAGCATTTAACAATTTGGGGGGCCATTGGGAGCAAGAGCAGACGCAGAAGTGATTCATCTGGGAAAGTGGGTTTGTGGAATTATGGAGGGCAAGGAACAAGCTGGTGACATTGCATGTCTATGTTTGTGTGTTTTTCATTTTAGGTTATTGGTTAAAAGTTCTAACCTGTCTCAATGATTTTGTATGCTAGTTTTTGAGTTGCTTATTTTAAATCTGTGATGGACTGGGGAGTTCATCGCCTACATCTGTGGACGTCTAGTTCGGGCCTGCCTGGGTTCTAACTGGAGTGAGTTTAGAAACATCTAGTTTGTAAATATGTCAAAATAAGAAAAGAGGCTCTATCATGCTCTAATGGTAGAAGAGAAAAGAAAGAGGAATGAATGTATCATTTTTATGGTGTTTTCAACTTCCACATCAGTCACACTCTATGTACATTGATTTTGTTTTCTTGTTTTGATTATAATCTTGTTTTGCTCAAGAGGGTTGGACAGCTACGGTTGCTGGTCTTGTGATGGGGAAAAGTGCTCTAGGGGGCTCGAGTGAGGCTGAAGACCATGGCATGCAGGATTCTTGCAGAGTGGAGTAGGCATTCTTTAACTCCCGCTGTTTCCGACACCCACGCAAGTTACATCAAGGGGTCATGGTAGCTTCATAGCCGGCGTGATTAAACTGTCGATCGATGGAGTTGTAGCAAGGGAAATGTTATGTTAATTTGAGAAATCGTGGCTTTTCATAAGCAACCAATCATATCTGTTGATGGGGTTGCGTGGAGTTGTGAACACCCCAGGGTTATCGAAGTAAGAAGGTAAATGTATAGTTATTACATGGACAAGGCCAATGATAAGTGGAATATTGGAAAGGGCTCAGATGGGAAGTAGAATATTGGAAAATGTTAAGATAAGTAAGATATTGGAAACGGTATAGATTGGAAGCAAAATATTGGAAATGACATAGATAAGGAGAATATTCAAAAGGGCATAAAGTAGAATGTTGAAATCAGTATTTCAAGTACTGATCAAGCGTCTGCTGTCTAAAACTGTGTTCCCTTTTGTGTGATTTGCGAAGATCCCTAGGCTTTCCTGAAAAGGTCTTGTAATGACTGACAGACAATCTGTCAAGTTAATATTGATAGTACTGGCCACATGAAAGAATCCTCGTGGAGGGTTGCAATAATTTATAAAGACATGCATGGCCCTCTGGTCAAAGGTGCTTGAGGAACCATTGATGTTTTGTTGTTTCCCTCATGCACCTTCTGTGTGAGTCGATAAAATCCTATAAATTGACCTTATTACAACCGCTGATGAGCAGCACTTAAATAATTCCACTGTATATTTGCTTCAAGTTGACTTTGTGACAATAATTCCTAGACTAATCGTAGAAGAGTCTAGATACAGTATTCCTCTGGACACGTTTGTCTTATTCAAGTGCCTTGTCGACTGGCATGGAAGATCATGTCTCACCACAAACTTCATTCCCTAATCATTTGTATCAGTTCATGTGTTGTTGACATTTTTCCCATGCCATGAAGCAAGACTTCTTGTACTCCATCTGTCATCCTCTGCTTCTTTAGTCATTACACCTGCCAGTTTTATTGCAATATATTTCAGCTTTTCTCATGACATGACATGCAATTTGCTGATTCCTCAAGCTCTGTTGGAGTGTCCTTCCTACCACTTCCAGGGCATCTTCATGAACCATTTATAGCACATATTTTGTAACCATCTTTAGTCAGGCATTTCCAGGGCTCCATTGGATTATCTTGCAGTTTACAGATTGTCCATGCTTGACAACCATGTTGGTTGTGAATACTGAGGAAGACTTTAACTTCTAAGTCTGATGGGTCTATGTGAGGTCATCTGAGCTCCTAAAAGATCTGTCAGAATCGGTCAGTGTGTACAATGTATTTATTCCCCAACACAGTATCACTGTGCCATCTCCATGGGGAGACACAGCTCTTCTTCTCCACACATGCTCAGAAACTACTGGGGTGTGCAAGGCTGGGACTGAAATTCCACATCACATCTGCAGGAAAGCATGTAAGGATATTAATACAGGACATGGACTGACAGGAATTAGGTCTGGGTAGATCATGCATCCTTGATGGTGTTCACATATTTCCTCAGACCTCAGCTTAGTGTCCAGAGGAAGGCCAGACACAGGTAACATTTACTTGGTGCAACACCTGAGAATATTTTCCCAGATTTCATTGACTGATCAGGGTTTTTGCTTCCCTTATAGCTCTGCTTTTCTTCTGTGTTCATCCGGAGAGTTTTTTCGGACATGATTGCGTTGCGCCTGTTTACAGCAGAGCTGCGTTCTTACGCTGTTAGGCCGACATATCCAACTTCTGCGGGTATTTGTTGACCTGGTTAACCTTCCCGGAGGTTCTTCATTTGATAACATTCAGATTATACTTATGTTCTTGATTTCCATGGCACATCTTCCATCTGATGTTATCTGTGTACTGACATCATTCTGGTCCTGCCTCACACGTGTGACCATTGACTTGGACATTTGAGCCGTTTTACATCATCATCTTACATACATTTTATAGCCAGAGTTTACAGATGAATGAGTTCATCGCACTAAGATACAACTTTGGTAACCGTTTTCCTCCTCTTGTTCATTACTTCATTATTATGGCAGCAATTCTTGGAGTTTTGTGTTATTGGTTATTGTTGACTTTGAGAGCAGCAATTTATGGTTACATTCATGTTTTCACCGTTGCTCTCCCAGGTTTTTGTTTCAGATTTTGTCTGCAGTAGGACCACCATCAGGGCATAGTGAACATGCTTAACTGGTTGTGAGTTGATAGGGATCTGCATTGACTTTCTTAGAACATTACAAAGTTAACTAACGTGCAAGTCGCGGCTATTACACTAGCTGGGCGACCTTAGGCCCGAGACCCTGCATGTCATACACCGCAAGGTACAGTAGGCAGTAGATCAGTATTTTATAGATGACAGCTCAGTAAGTTGCCATTGCTTTCTGAACAGCCGATGCCTCATATCGAGTGTAAAGTGGTCTGCTGCCAAATCCTGTAAATCTTTACAACAGTATCCTTCTAAAAATAGAGCAGAAATTTGTGTTTTCATTGGACAATGCTGTTGCGCAGTAAAACCGAAGACTTGCATATGGATTTATTTATTTTATTCATTTTTTGTTGAGAAATTTGCAGTGTTTGTGAAACTTTACTAGTGATGATGCTGAATTATTTCATTGGATATTAATGGTTCTGCAAGTGAAGAAAGTGGGTGTTATTTGGCCAAATAATAAATGGCAGGAAGGTAGCTCAGTATCCCACACTGGAAAAAGATGACTAGATAGGTGAAGGAACAGTAAACCCTAGTATAGAACAGGGGAGATTAAACTAGGCAGTGAGATGTGTCTTAGGATAAAAGAGGTAGGCCTATATAGGATAATGACTGGACTCACTCCAGGGTAGAAAAGGAAGGTTTAAATAGGATCGCAACTCAACTCTACACTAGTATAGAAGCCTCTACATCCCAGAGTAGAAGAGGAAAGACTAAACAGGACCTTAAGGTTATCTACACTCTAGGGTAGAACAGGAATGATGTAACTAGAAAGTGAGACACCAGTACATCCCAGAGTAGAAGAGGAAAGACTAAACAGGACCTTAAGGTTATCTACACTCTAGGGTAGAACAGGAATGATGTAACTAGAAAGTGAGACACCAGTACATCCCAGAGTAGAAGAGGAAAGACTAAACAGGACCGTAAGGTAATCTACACTCTAGGGTAGAACAGGAATGATGTAACTAGAAAGTGAGACACCAGTACATCCCAGAGTAGAAGAGGAAAGACTAAACAGGACCGTAAGGTAATCTACACTCTAGGGTAGAACAGGAATGATGTAACTAGAAAGTGAGACACCAGTACATCCCAGAGTAGAAGAGGAAAGACTAAACAGGACCTTAAGGTTATCTACACTCTAGGGTAGAACAGGAATGATGTAACTAGAAAGTGAGACACCAGTACATCCCAGAGTATAAGAGGAAAGACTAAACAGGACCGTAAGGTAATCTACACTCTAGGGTAGAACAGGAATGATGTAACTAGAAAGTGAGACACAGGTACATCCCAGAGTAGAAGAGAGAAGGCTAATCAGGACTGCATTCTACTATTACTATTCTAGAGTAGAACAGGAGTGATGGAACTACCACTACATCCCAGAGTAGATGAGGGAAAACTTATCCATATCTTGAGGCAACTCCCGGGTGGAAGACGAATGGCTTAACTAGATAGTATGGCAATTCTACATCCCAGAGTAGAAGAATGATTTCACAGAACCACATTTTAGGGTAGAAATGACATGCGAATGAGTGAGACTTTGCAGTGTAACAAATATGGTACCTTTGTGAACATATCTCAGTTTAAGATTGGATCTCATAGTGTGTGTAATTTAATGAATGCTTCGCTCAGCCTGTATAATAGTGTTACTGAATTGCCGTTGTGTGTTTGGTGACCATCTGCTTCTTCTAGCATGTTCTTGTTCCTAATAATTTTCTTTTTCATGCCATTAGGCTTTACTACTCTCCATTTCTATTTCCTGTTGGCTTTAATGCATATTGTATTTTGACTTATGCTGTTTTTGCGCTCGCTCGCTTTGAACCCAAGCGTAGTCCGTAAACGCTACTTCTAGTGTTGTGGATTGAATTTTGCATGTGGATTAGCTTTCCCTATTATCAGTGTCCCCCGCCTCAGGCGAACCCACTCTAACAAAAGTCCTTTTATTATTTTAACACATCAATGTTGAATTATTAACATTTCATTCTGCTTGCCTTTAATTGTCACATGATGATTGCGGTTCGTTGCCATCATGTTCGTTGGTGTCTTTCAATGCAGCAGCCAGCTGATTTAACTTGGCATTTGTGTTCCCTTCATAGACCATGTGAATTCTGTTAACATTTTCATCATGTTTGCCTCCATGTCTCGACCAGGTTATCCTAACTTCAATATCTTCAAACTTTGTAAACATTGTTGCGGAAATAGTTAACTTTAAAAGCTTGCTAAATGCTTTATGTCCACATACAAAACCACTGGCGCATGTGTTTGAGCTTAACAAGTGATATATGAGTATGGCTGACATGTTTAACAAATGATATATGAGTTCAGCCGACATGTTTAACTAATGATATTTTAGTTTGAGTGATGTATGTAGTTTAACGAGTGACGTGAGTTTAAGACATGGTATTTTAGTTTTGTGATGTATTTAGTTTAACAAGTGGCAGAGCTTAACAACTGATATATGAGTTCAACTGACATGTTTAACAAATGATATTTTAGTTTAAGTCACATATTTAGTTTAACAAGTGACTTGAGTTTAAAGGTGTCATCAAGTGACATATGAGTTTACAGATAACCCAAGCCTCACAAGTGGCATGTTTTAAGTTGTTTGACACAATTCATTAACGAATATATATATATGAGAATATTTTTGTAGTTAACAAATGCTGTCTGTTCTTTTCGTTGTTGTAACATTTGTTGATACAGAGTCCAGAGTAAATGAGAGTACATTTATATTCCATATACATAAGAACTGAGGTAATAATCACGTGAAAATAGTTTCATAACAACAATAAGCCATATATATAAGAACTGAGGTAATAATCACGTGAAAATAGTTTCATAACAACAAGGTAATAATGCTGTAATTATAGTCCTATGTGAACTGAGGTGATAGTATGTCTTCACAAGGCACTTTTTCCCCCTGGTAAAGATTTAAAGACATTTTTGTAAAAACAATGCATAAAAATGGTGCAAAATTTTTTAATAGCATATTTTGTGGGTACTTGTCCCTTATGAAATCGTGCACATGCAATGTGGCTGCTTTAGCACAAATTTGTTGCAGGGTCAGAATTGTTGTGTAGTATTCCCATGAGAAATGAGGTAATAGTCGTGGGGATAGTTACATAAGAAATGAGGTAATGGTCGTGATGATAGTTACATAAGAAATGAGGTAATGGCCGTGATGATAGTTACATAAGAAATGAGGTAATGGTCGTGATGATAGTTACATAAGAAATGAGGTAATGGCCGTGATGATAGTTACATAAGAAATTAGGTAATGGTCGTGATGATAGTTACATAAGAAATGAGGTAATGGCCGTGATGATAGTTACATAAGAAATGAGGTAATGGTCGTGATGATAGTTACATAGTAGGGAATAGTCATGTGATCAGTTACTTAGGACATGAGGTAATAGCCACATGATGATAGTTACCTGGGAAGTTAGTTTAAAGCCATGTGATACTTAATAATGGTGTAATTGTGATGTAACAGTCATTAAAAGAGGTGAGATAACAGCCATTTGATAATTGTCCCATAGGAAATGGGGTTATCACCATGAGTTGTACCAGAAATGAAGTAATAGCCATTTAATAATTAGTTGTAGTTGCAGAAGTTAAGAGTAACATGAGAAAAACAGTATCTGTAGGTTGGCTACACTTTCAGCAGAACTTGAGTAGTTCTGTGTTAGACAGTATCTGTAGGTTGGCTACACTTTCAGCAGAACTTGAGTAGTTCTGTGTTAAAGTTTCTCGTTTCTGGTTTCCTTTTAAGTGATAAAGACTTTGTTGGAGAAGTTCGCTGGGGCTTGTGTCACTGTTCTGTCAAATTCACCTGGTCACACTTTACGCTGATTTCTCTTTGCTTCCATATGATCCCCGGCCACCCTTGTTGAATGACGCCACCAAGATTTATGTGCGGTACTTGGAGACAACTGTTTTGTCAGCTACGACAGTTGAAATGAACACAAGAGATTGTGTTGTGTTGTGTTTGTGTTCTGAATACCTGTTGTAACTCAGTGCCTTCTAATAGATAATTAATTAATATTTGGATGTGTTTGTAGGGTGCGAATCCTACTGCAGAATAAATTATTTATCTTATTTGGTGTGTGTTGCTTGTTATTTGAGGCTGTTTTATAATGTTAACCAGGTTTTGAAATGTACTTCATCACTAAGGATTGTGTCTGTAAGATTAGTTTTAGTAAATACGATAATAATTCACTGCATCTCATCAGGTGCATACTGCGAGAGATATAAATCACATGAAGTGAATAGATGAATTTTACTTTACGGTTGAACAATCTGAAACATGTAGTCTCTGATATTTTTAACAGTTTGAACATTGCTGAATATTTGGACGGTATCGTTGACCGTCTTATCAAATATTTTAACCAAAGTATAAATAATTTATTTTCTTCATTTGATATATAAATTGTACAACCTTATATTGTGACTTCTGTGTTTTAGATTCACTAAGGGAATACATTGTTTTGAAATACAATAATGTCATTTTGGAAAGCTTTTTAAAAGTGCTAGATGGAAGCAAACAAGTGATGTGTTGTAAAATTTGTTAAAATGCCATGAATAAAGAAAAATAACTACGTGGGAAAAGGTTACCGTCGCAAGTGCATAATCACACCCACAGTTGCATATTAATATTCCATTTTGAAACACTTTCAATAACACGTTGAGACTGGACACTGGATACAGTAGTCAGTGTACACAGTTTGAACACCCTAACCTCCAGGTCATCCACCCCTCTGGCAGACCACAGCAATTTGAGTGTTGTTTACTTGGCCATACCAATCCCTCGTTTTTTTTAATCAGGGGTAGGTTCATACCGGTACAAGGGAGGTGTTTTCCTCAACCCATACTTGACATTACGTCTTGCTGTCCCACAGTTGCTTTGCCTCTGTCAATTTCAGGTTGTTGCAACTCTTTCCATTCCAAGCTGTTTGGCTGTAACTCTTTCTATTCCATGCTGTTTGGCTGTAACTCTTTCTATTCCATGCTGTTTGGCTGTAACTCTTTCTATTCTATGCTGTTCGGCTGTAACTCTTTCTATTCCATGCTGTTTGGCTGTAACTCTTTCTATTCCATGCTGTTCGGCTGTAACTCTTTCTACTCTTCCAAGTTGCTGTTGCTTTATTTCTTGTCTTTCCCTGGCTGTTATTTTAACTCTTGCCATTCCAAACTGTTGTTGCTTTAACTCTTTCTATACCAATCTGTTGATGCTTTAACTCTTTCTACTCCAAACTGTTATTTTAACTCTTTCTACTCCATACTCTTGTTGCTTTAACCCTTTACTGGTCAGACGCTTGTCCGTTTGTTTAGCCCTGAACGGGCAAGATTTTTTCAGGTTCGGTAAAATTTCGGGTTGCATTTGTAAAAACATCACAAATAAGGTGTTAGTCAACCAATTTTAGTTAAATAAACAACACAATGAAGGGAAAAGCATGCAGAATATGTTACGTGATTGTTGTCGGTAATCCATATATGAACACAAATATTTACGAAATACAGCATGTTGTTTGTGATTTTCCGTCATCTATACGGCAATTTAAAAACACATTTTCAGAATCATAATCACATTGTTTAAAGTCCGACTCACGACTGCTAATGCAAAGTAACGCTTTTTACTGATATCTAGCTGCGATTAATAGTCAACTTCGTGCCCTTTAATGTCATTTAAATTGAACAGAGCGAAATCTCGGCTATCACTTGAAGAATCGCTGAATTCCATTTTGAAAAACTAAGCTTAAAAACCCCGAAAACTTTCAAAAAAAGTCTGTAAAAGTCCGTTCAAATTCATAGTAGGTGCTTACAAATGGCGGCCACGTTGTCAAGCTATCGGTGAAAGCGAAAGTAGCCGTCGGAAGTATCGGAAAGCTGAGAGATCGCGTTTTTACAATGCATAATAGTATCGGGCGGTTCGGGACGTTTCGCCCGTTTACGGTATCGGACGTAAATGGCCGTTCCACCCTGTAAAGGGTTAACTCTTTATATTCCAAACTGTTGTTGCTTTAACTCTTTATATTCCAAACTGTTGTTGCTTTAACTCTTTCTGTTCCAAACTGTTGCAACTTTGCATCTTTCTATTTCAAACTGTTACGTAACTCTTTCTATTCCAAAATGATGTTGCTTTAAATCTTTCTATTCTAAAATGTTGTTGCTTTAAATCTGTCTATTCCAAACAGTTGTTGTTATTTAACTCTATCATCCCTAAACAGTTGTTGCTTTACCTCAGCGTATAACAAGCACAGCTAGCAGTGGCTCATCTATCACCACACACTTACCAAACTCCATCAAGAGTGGCACCAGCAGAGCCTCTGTAGGTCAACATAAAGTGACATGCAAGGCTTCTACTCCATTCCAGTAGTTCTACAAGTCACTTCTGGTAACTTGTGTGTTGATTTGTGGTGGAATCTCCAGTTATCAATTGTCCTGAAGCAGAGAGCTTCAATTTACTACTACCACCAATCATGACCTGACATTTATTCTCAAAATGAGCGTGTAAATACAGTTTTTGAGCACTTGCGCAGGAGGTGCTAAATAGTAATGGGAAAGTTATCACCGGCATTGAAGATCAGATGAACAGATGGATTGAGTACCTCGAGGAATTTCTGAATGGAACAATCCAGATATTCAATCTGCAGATGTAGTGCTGGGAATCATCTAAAGAAGAAAAATTTTAAAAACTATCTCAAGGATGGAAAAGCTGCTGCTCCAAGTGGTATTCCAGCAGAAGCTATTCATGCCAATGTAAACAAGTAAACAACTAAATTACTGCACAAATTATTTAGCAGTCTGGGAAACTTAAATAAAGCAGACTAGAGAGAAGGATATCTGAAGCTTTTTGGAGTAGCTTCTAGTGTAACTTCTAAAGTAGTTTCTGGAGAAGTTTCTAGACTAACTTCTGAAGTAGCTTAAAGTGTAGCTTCTTGAGTAGTTTCTGCAGTAGTTTCTAGTGTAACTTCTCTAGACATGTTGAGGTGCTTGGTGACAGAATGAGCTGAATCACGTTAACAAACTGTTGATAATTTATAACATCAGTAACCTGTGATAACGTTATTGTTTAAGGGAAAGATTATGTCCATTGGCATGCTTCAAACAACAACCTGTTATTTTTTTTTTAATGAGATGACCTCGCCCTGACTAGCAGTTGTTTCTGCAGATCCTCAGATGTACATTGAAGTGATTTATGTCACTATTGGCATCCGGTTGTCCTGATAATGATTGAGTCTTGGCTTGAGGCGGCTGGAAATGTCGGGCGATGCCTCACAAGTTTGCATGGTGTATAAATTATGTCACTATTGGCATCCAGGTGTCCTCATAATGACTCCTTGTTTCAGTCTTGGCTTGAGGCAGCTGGACATTTCTGGTGATGTTTCGTGTTTGCACGCTGTATAAATTATGTCACCATGAGGATTGGTTTGGCCTTGTCGTGTTGCAGATTTATCCTAGCTGCTGTGGATTGGCTTCCTATAGTTTGAGCACACGCTTAATGTTTTTTTGTGTGAAAGAAAACAGCATACGTTTTAATAGACGTGAAATGTTACTGTTCATTGACCTGTAAATTGTTAACGCACGTGTTTAAAGTGTATTCATAGCATACGTTTTAATAGACGTGAAATGTTACTGTTTATTGTGCAGTGGGTTTTGGTGGATGTGGTTAGGGGGAGTTTGTGAACTTTTAAATGTTTCTATTCTGCGTTGTCATAAACAATTTCTGCTTCTAGTTTAAAGGTCACATTAGCTGAAAAGGATGTCACCGTTTTGCATATACTTGGTGTCCGCAGAGGGAAGTGTGCTGGCTAGTTCTCTTCCTTGCCGTCCTGACTTCTAAAACAAATCTCTAGTGGCCATATTAATTCAGCCCTGGAATGTCTTCTTCTTATACCTTTATTTCCAATGACACGTGGTATGTTGGTTGGTACACTTGAAAAGTCAGTCACACGATGAGTAGCCAGTCAAGCATGGTGTGTTGATTATGGGAGAAAAATAAAGTTCATATTTAAATACACGGACTCAGCATATATAATACTGGCGTTTGTCTGTTTGCTAATGTTTATACCAATCTGCATGCCACTGACAGCAGTTGGCAGTGTGTTAGCAGTAGAATGTTTATACATTGTGACAGATAGAGCACATGTACACATCCTTATCATGGGAAATTATTAAACCACATTCTGTGATTGACCACATTTCATATCACAACATTTGGGAGTCCCACATCACAACAGTTGGGAGTCCTATATGACATTTTTGACATAATTTTTTGTGTTTAAACCACAGTTTTGCCCATAATATCTTGTTTGAAGTTAGTACTGTTTGTCTCCACAGGAGAAACTGATGTATCTCACTTGATAATAGTGTCTTCGGTGGAAGGATGACAGGGTGATACAAATATGAGTGCGATAAGAGTCTCAATCATCTGACCGTTAATAGGGCTGCGTGTAGTTAGGTTGTAGGAGCAGGAAGCCTAAAAACTGTTGTTGAATGATAGCACCCAGGTCTGTTTGTGTATTAATTCATGGACTAGCCTAGGTCGCTGACAGAGATAGATATCGTGCAGCTGGGTATGAGGTTATAAAGAAGCATGGGCTCATTGACATTTCTCACATGTTGCCAGGAAGGAACAATTGACAAATTAGATAAATTATAGAATTAGATTATAGATAGACATACTTGTAGAAAATTTGGTTACGTGAATTCTGTATGGTATGTTAATTTCAGTCGCTAGTTATTGAGTTAATGTGTGTGGTTGATTTTTTTGTCCTTTGTTGATAAATTATTACCTCTATGCTTGGTGAGCTGTCGACAGACTCTTGTTCCCTTTTTGACTTGGTCAATGGTTTGTGTTGGTCACCCCAAAATCCACTTGCCACTTGATTTGGTCAATAGTTGTTGGTCACCCCAAAATCCACTTCCCACTTGATCCACAGTTGTTGTTGGTCACCCCAAAATCCACTCCCCACATGACTTGGTCGATAGCCAACCATAGACCTCTGCAACTGTACCCCCATTACCATCACAGTCGCCCCCAACAGCTCTACACCCAGTTATCCCTGATCAGTCTCTGTCTTGTCATCTATTCATCTATGTCCATGCCGTGGCAGTTGGTGTGACTGTGCCAGGATCTTTCTATGTCATGACCAATCCAATGCCAGTATGCCAGTTATGACGACGTTCATATTTACATGAACTGATATATGCTTGTAACCTGTTTGTTGTTGATGAATGAATGAATCATCATCTTGTGCCTCGCCAGATGGACCAGGCATGCATGTCCCTACACAGATCTGGAATCTTTGGTGCTCTGGATGAATCCTGGTGATAATATTCCTCTGTGCCCTTGGTCTATTACCCCTAGCGTAATTTCTTTATATCTGCCTCTCCTTCTTCCAACGTTGATCTTTCCAGTTGTCACAATGTTCTCCATTGTCTCTCTTCTCATCATGTGACCAGAGAACAGTTTCTCTTTCTTATAGTTGTAGATGTTCTCTCTCTCTATGTCTCTTCTTCTACCTACCCCACCCTGCACCTATAATGCCGAGAGAATGGGGCCTATGTCACATATCTTTTTGCTAAAAGAGCTAAACCTAATAAAGCACCACTATCGTGGTGTGTCAAATATCATTTATTCCAACTAGATCATAGTTTCATGGGAAAGACAAATCAACTCTGTTTCTTATAGGGTCAGATAATTGAGACTAATTTATTAGGTAAATATAATCTTCGTACCAAGGAACCATTGAGATTGGCCGTCATATCCATATATAATCAGACATTCCAAACATGTGTCTGCAGATTCTCTCACCTGATTGTAAGTGACTCAGTACAACTTGGGAGCTACATTGTAGCACAGATGATTGAATTCATTGCAGGGTACACACAAACATATCTTGTATTGTAACATACACAATTGAATTCAGTGCAGGGTACACACAAACATATCTTGTATTGTAACATACACAATTGAATTCAGTGCAGGGTACACACAAACATATCTTGTATTGTAACATACACAATTGAATTCAGTGCAAGGTACACACAAACATATCTTGTATTGTAACATACACAATTGAATTCAGTGCAGGGTACACACAAACATATCTTGTATTGTAACATACACAATTGAATTCAGTGCAGGGTACACACAAACATATCTTGTATTGTAACATACACAATTGAATTCAGTGCAGGGTACACACAAACATATCTTGTATTGTAACATACACAATTGAATTCAGTGCAAGGTACAACACAAACATATCTTGTATTGTAACATACACAATTGAATTCAGTGCAAGGTACACACAAACATATCTTGTATTGTAACATACACAATTGAATTCAGTGCAAGGTACACACAAACATATCTTGTATTGTAACATACACAATTGAATTCAGTGCAAGGTACACACAAACATATCTTGTATTGTAACATACACAATTGAATTCAGTGCAAGGTACACACAAACATATCTTGTATTGTAACATACACAATTGAATTCATTGCAGGGTACACACAAACATATCTTGTATTGTAACATACACAATTGAATTCAGTGCAAGGTACACACAAACATATCTTGTATTGTAACATACACAATTGAATTCATTGCAGGGTACACACAAACATATCTTGTATTGTAACATACACAATTGAATTCATTGCAGGGTACACACAAACATATCTTGTATTGTAACATACAACAATTGAATTCAGTGCAAGGTACACACAAACATATCTTGTATTGTAACATACACAATTGAATTCAGTGCAAGGTACACACAAACATATCTTGTATTGTAACATACACAATTGAATTCAGTGCAAGGTACACACAAACATATCTTGTATTGTGCAAGGACACACAAACGATATCTTGTATTGTAAACATCACAAATTGAATTCAGTGCAGGGTACACACAAAACATATCTTGTATTGTAACAATACACAATTGAATTCAGTGCAGGGTACACACAAACATATCTTGTATTGTAACATACACAATTGAATTCAGTGCAAGGTACACACAAACATATCTTGTATTGTAACATACACAATTGAATTCAGTGCAAGGGTACACACAAACATATCTTGTATTGTAACATACACAATTGAATTCAGTGCAAGGTACACACAAACATATCTTGTATTGTAACATACACAATTGAATTCAGTGCAAGGGTACAACACAAACATATCTTGTATTGTAACATACACAATTGAATTCAGTGCAGGGTACACACAAACATATCTTGTATTGTAACATAACACAATTGAATTCAGTGCAAGGTACACACAAACATATCTTGTATTGTAACATACACAATTGAATTCATTGGCAGGGTAACACACAAAACATATCTTGTATTGTAACATACACAATTGAATTCATTGCAGGGTACACACAAACATATCTTGTATTGTAACATACACAATTGAATTCAGTGCAGGGTACACACAACATATCTTGTATTGTAACATACACAATTGAATTCATTGCAGGGTACACACAAACATATCTTGTATTGTAACATACACAATTGAATTCAGTGCAGGGTACACACAAACATATCTTGTATTGTAACATACACATTGAATTCAGTGCAAGGTACACACAAACATATCTTGTATTGTAACATACACAATTGAATTCAGTGCAAGGTACACACAAACATATCTTGTATTGTAACATACACAATTGAATTCATTGCAGGGTACACACAAACATATCTTGTATTGTAACATACACAATTGAATTCAGTGCAAGGTACACACAAACATATCTTGTATTGTAACATACACAATTGAATTCATTGCAGGGTACACACAAACATATCTTGTATTGTAACATACACAATTGAATTCATTGCAGGGTACACACAAACATATCTTGTATTGTAACATACACAATTGAATTCATTGCAGGGTACACACAAACATATCTTGTATTGTAACATACACAATTGAATTCATTGCAGGTACACACAAACATATCTTGTATTTGTAACATACACAATGAATTCCCCCCGCAACAACATATTCAGTGCAAAGGTACACACAAAACATATCTTGTATTGTAACATACACAATTGAATTCAGTGCAAGGTACACACAAACATATCTTGTATTGTAACATACACAATTGAATTCATTGCAAGGGTACACACAAACATATCTTGTATTGTAACATACACAATTGAATTCATTGCAGGGTACACACAAACATATCTTGTATTGTAACATACACAATTGAATTCATTGCAGGGTACACACAAACATATCTTGTATTGTAACATACACAATTGAATTCATTGCAGGGTACACACAAACATATCTTGTATTGTAACATACACAATTGAATTCAGTGCAGGGTACACACAAACATATCTTGTATTGTAACATACACAATTGAATTCAGTGCAAGGTACAACACAAGCGTATCTTGTTAGTATTTCTGTGAAAGGTCTTTTGCCTGACTGCAACAGCCATGCATATTTTTCGGTTACATTTTTGTTTAAGAATTGTAGCATTGTCTTAGTACTGCTTCATTGTGTCTCCTGTTTGGATGGTATTGGTGTGGAAGAATACTAATACAAATATAGAACCATAATTTTCTTTTTTCATGCAGAATTTTCTGGCATAAGTTACTTCTTTCAGATCTTCTCCTTAACGTGCCCAGTCTGGAGGAGACATTGGTGATCATCTAGACTCCATGCCTCCAGGATATCTCTTATTTTAATGAAGTTAATATAGCTTATGTTATTATTTGTTGTCCAACTCTTTAAGCCTTCCACACACATCTTTCTCTGTCCTCCTCTGTCCTTTCTTTTCCCCATGTAAAGCAAGTTTCTCTTCTCCGCTTAATCCTTTTCTGATGGTTTTGATGAATAATCTAATGCTTATCTGCAGCTGCAGTGCTCCTGCATTTAATTTCTGATATGTCCGTGATATTCTCAACATTCTTCTCCAAAGAATGGTATACCACTGGCAGTCATGCCTTTCTGTCCGTGATACTCTCAACATTCTTCTCCAAACAATGATATACAACTGGCAATTATGCCTACCTGTCCGTGATATTCTCAACATTCTTCTCCAAACAATGATATACAACTGGCAGTCATGCCTATCTGTCTGTGATATTCTCAACATTCTTCTCCAAAGAATGGTATACCACTGGCAGTCATGCCTTTCTGTCCGTGATACTCTCAACATTCTTCTCCAAACAATGATATACAACTGGCAATTATGCCTACCTGTCCGTGATATTCTCAACATTCTTCTCCAAACAATGATATACCACTGGCAGTCATGCCTATCCACAACTCGCATTCTCTAACACGATGTATCAGTTGACGTGCTGTCTTGCTATGACATGGTGCATGAGTCTATCTAGTATCACCTCTGTCTTCATCTGTCTCTATTTCTGTTTATCTGACCCTTTTATTTCAAGGCAAGAGTATCGTTTTCATTGCTCCGGGTTTTATCCCACATGGCTTAGTCTCTTTCCTCAGCCGAAAGTGTCGCATACAGAAAGAGTGAGTTCCAGCGATGACCCGCATAGCCCTAAAAAAATATCCATGAACTGAATTAAAACAAATCCACGACTTTTGGAACACAAAACAAGCGGTTTGGCCGTTGATCTGACCTGTTAAATTATTTTCCAGTTGTATTCTTCTCTTACTCAAAACTGAAAACAGTTCTCTTAAAAGGTGGACATAGAATGAAGCAGTATGAAGGCAACCACAGTCAAACCTGACCAGCAGAATGTTTCATGTTATACTCTTTAGTTCGTCACTGAAACCAGTGTCTTTGTTTGACATGTGTAACAGTTTTACCATGTTAATGTTTCCAAGCTTGTGTAAATAAGTGTGCAGACAAGACGACTGTAGTTTGATGACAGTTACCCTGTTGGAACAAACTTGCCACAAAGGAATCTTTGAAGTGTGTTTGTGAGTTCAACTTTGCTTATTGTTCACAATAGAATATATATATTTGATGAGGTTGGTTGTTGAGTTAGTGATTCTCAAACTAGTGTGAGAATGGCATGAACATTTTCAAAGACAATCAAGGAGCAAAGGAATATGTTGAAACAATTCAGAATGCCAAATTTTATTATTTATTTCATTAACATCTCATCATTATACTACCTTCTTCTTTCAAAGGGAGTGTTTCACACCTTGTTATGTACATCTAGTTGAGAGGACAGTGTGTTCTACTGCATCATGTGAGTCAGGTGGACTTTTTGTGGCTAGATTCCATCTAAGATGGCCAACTCTACCCACTGGTAGGTTTGTTCCACTGAACAGTTTGTCCAGAGCAGTGGTTTTGTGGCTTACTCCTTATGCTCTCCACTTGTCATGGAACACTGAATATGTGCAGCTATGCTTGTGTTCTGTAACAGGGGAGTTGTAGGTTACTTAGCTTCTATAACAGGGAAGTTGTGGGTTATTTTTTTTCCTTCTTCACATATCCTATGTACAGGACATGGCTGTCAACACCAGCATTTTACCGCTGTTGCTGATGTCTTGGCAAGATTACGCTCAGTAGTTTGCTATTTATTTCTGAGCGACCGGCTCACATACCCCCGTTAGTAACCAACACGGTGCGATCCGCTACCGAATCTTGTGCAGCTGTGTTCCCCTACGTGGATATAGGGGATTACGGAGAAAATCGTTATGACTTCGCCAGGGAGACCAGCGTGGGTAATTTAGCTTCTATAACAGGGGAGTTGTGGGTTATTTTAGTTATAAGAGGGGAGTTGTGTGTTGGCTATTATAACATTGGAGTTATGTGTTAGTTAGCTATTATAAACGAGGAGTTGTATGTTAGTTAACTATTGTAAAAGAGAAGTTGTGTATTTAGTTGTTATAAAAGGGAAGTTGTACGTTAGTTAACTATTATAAAAGGGTAGTTGTATGTTAGTTAACTATTACAAAAGGGTACTTGTGTATTACTTATCTATATCTATAAAAATCGATGTGTGTATGGATGTATGTGGATCCGTCCTTTATGCGTTCGCGAACGGTCCATCCAATTTAGATTAAATTTTCTACACGTTTTCCTTTCATTCCTGTGCAACCAACTGTCATAGTTTTATCTATCAGCTATCAGCTTCCTAAAATTTAATTTTGTAATTACATGACTGAACATAAGAAAATATAAAAAAAGGGATATAACTTTTAGTAGCATTGTTATATCTTAAGTTACGTCCCCTGGCTATAGATATCTATATGAATTAAATGAGATGCTCCCCACCAGGGACAGGGTGCAGCCGGGCCAGGTCAGACAGATAGTCAGGAACGGGAGCCAAGTTTACTTTAGATAGATCTCTTCCAATCATATTTTCTATCTATTCTTCTATTCTATCTATATTTTGTTGTTATGTTCGGGCCGAACATACATACACAGATAGATAGATAGATCGTCAGCGGGAGCTTATATGACTACTTATATGAATTAAATTAGATGCTCCCCACCAGGGCCTGGGCGAAGTCAGGCCGGGTCGGACAGACAGACAGATAGTCGGGAACGGGAGCTTATATGACTACTTATATGAATTAAATGAGATGCTCCCCATCAGGGTCTGGGCGAAGCCGGGCATGTCAGATAGATAGATAGTCGGAAATGGGAGCTTATATGAATTAAATGAAATGCTCCCCACCAGGAGCTGGGCGAAGCCGGGCCGGGTCAGACATACAGACAGACAAGCAGACAGACAGACAGATAGATACATAGATAGATAGATAAATCCCCGCCAGAGCCTGGGCGAAGCCGGGCTGGGCAGCTAGTTTGTTATAAAAGAGGAGTTGTGTGTGCTAGTTAGCTATTATAAATGAGGAGTTTTGTGTTACTTAGTTGTTATAATAGGGGAGTTTTGTGTTATTTAGTTGTTATAATGGGGGAGTTGAGTGCTAGTTAACTATTATATTAGGGGAGTTGTGTGTTAGTTAACTATTATGAAAGGGGAGTTGTGTGTTAGTTAGCTATTATAAATATGGAGGTTTGTGTTACTTAGTTGTTATAATAGGGGAGTTGTGTGTTAGTTGTTATAAAATGTAATGGAAGGAAGAGGGATTTCAGGCTGTTTATCTACTATATAAGAGGGGTTTACGATATTTCATTATAAAAGGAGTCACAGGTTATTCAACAAAACAAAACAAAAAAGGATATTGTAAGTAACTTGGCTATTATAAATTGGGATTGCACCTCGAGAATGGTTGACCAACTCTATCTCAGGAACACTGGAGAACTGCTGCCAGTTGCTTCCTTGGAAGTTGTTTTGTTCTCAAGTTGGGAATCTGGTGGCCCAGTGATGCTGTTGCCTTCTGTTTATGTTGATATGCTTCCAGTTGTAATTTGTTGAGCTCTTGGTTTCGTGTTGTTTGTTGCTGCTCTTCTGGAGAGATTTCGTGAAACAAACATCACAAGGTTTTGTGTGAGAGAGCGGAAGAAATAAACTTCACATCACAAGAATATGTGAGAGATTTGGTGAAAAAAACATCACATCATAAGACTAGGAGAGAGTGTATGGAATAAACATCATACCACAAGAATATGTGAGAGAGATTTGGTGAAAAAAAACATCACCACATTGTGAGAGTGGATGGAATAAACTTCTTATCACAAGAATATGAGAGACAAACATCACAAGAATATGTTTTTCCATTTCATGTACACAAACTTAAGTGTGTACAAACACCCCAAGTGAAACCTCACAAGCCACATATCACACCTCTTTCACATCACTCTGAGAGCATGTTGCCTTCCCCCCACATCCTCAAATTGTACATCAGAACTGCAGACGTATCGGCAGCTATGTTACATACTCTGGGTTCACTCTGTGAACCCATTCCTCTTTTGTTCAACCCGCTGCTCCAGTGACCCGGATTAACCGACTCACTCGATGCAAATCAACGAAACTTAAATAGGTATGTATTTGTCTTGCGTAATAACACAGCAATATGTAAATTACCTGCTTAGTACATTACACATCATTTTATGATAAAAAGCAGATTTTGTTATTCAAAGCAAAGGTAGTGTTTTATTTTCTTTAGAAATCATATTTTTAGTGACGTTGCAGTGGATTGTTTGATGCATTGTTGACTGAATATCACAGAATAACTTGTTGCCTGTTTGTGTTGTTTGTATTCATGGGGGATTATCCCATTGGATTGTCTCTGTTCGCTCAAAAATGTACATGGAAATTAAGAATTAAACAAGTCTTAATGTTAATCTGATGTTTGCAGTTAATCAAGTCTTAGTGTCATTCTGATATTGGCAGTTGATCAAATCTTAATGTTAATCTGATGTTTGTAGTTGATCGAGTCTGAATGTTAATCTGATGTTTGTAGTTGATCAAATCTGAATGTGAATCTGATATTTGTAGTTGATCGAGTCTGAATATTAATCTGATGTTTGTAGTTGATCGAGTCTAAATGTTAATCTGATGTTTGTAGTTGATTGAGTCTAAATGTTAATCTGATGTTTGTAGTTGATCACATCTGAATGTGAATCTGTTATTTGTAGTTGGTCAAGTCTTGAGTGTGAATCTGTTTGTAGTTGGTCAAGTCTGAATGTTAATCTGATGTTTGTAGTTGAGTCTGAATGTTAATCTGACGTTTGTAGTTGATTGAGTCTGAATGTTATTCTGATGTTTGTAGTTGATCACATCTGAATGTGAATCTGATGTTTGTAGTTGATCACATCTGAATGTTAATCTGATGTTTGTAGTTGATTGAGTCTGAATGTTAATCTGATGTTTGTAGTTGATTGAGTCTGAATGTTAATCTGATGTTTGTAGTTGATTGAGTCTGAATGTTAATCTGATGTTTGTAGTTGATTGAGTCTGAATGTTAATCTGTTGTTTGTAGTTGTCTGAATGTGAATCTGATGTTTGTAATTGATCAAATCTGAATGTTAATCTGTTGTTTGTAGTTGATCAAATCTTAATGTGAATCTGATGTTTGTAGTTGATTGAGTCTGAATGTTAATATGATGTTTGTAGTTGATCAAATCTTAATGTGAATCTGATATTTGTAGTTGATCGAGTCTGAATGTTAATCTGTTGTTTGTAGTTGATCGAGTCTGAATGTTAATCTGATATTGACTGTGGATCTAATCTGATGTTTGTTGTTGAGCAAGTCCGAATGTTAATCTGATGTTTGCAGTTGATCAAGTCTGAATGTTAATCTGATGTTTGCAGTTGATCAAGTCTGAATGTTAATCTGATGTTTGCAGTTGATCAAGTCTGAATGTTAATCTGATGTTTGCAGTTGATCAAGTCTGAATGTTAATCTGATGTTTGCAGTTGATCAAGTCTGAATGTTAATCTGATGTTTGTAGTTGATCAAGTCTGAATGTTATTCTGATGTTTGCAGTTGATCAAGTCTGAATGTTAATCTGATGTTTGCAGTTGATCAAGTCTGAATGTTAATCTGATGTTTGCAGTTGATCAAGTCTGAATGTTAATCTGATGTTTGCAGTTGATCAAGTCTGAATGTTAATCTGATGTTTGCAGTTGATCAAGTCTGAATGTTAATCTGATGTTTACGGTTGAAGAGTCTGGGCTCTTATGATGCTAATGAATGGGTTCTCAATCCATGTAATGATGTGGGATGGTGTGTGTGGGAATAAATGACATGACTGCTCAGAACACACACATGGATGCTTATTCTCCCAGAAAATACTGACAATTCTGTAACGCACATGTGTTATCTGCTAAGCATTACTTACCACATAAAAGATTAGAACAAGAATCACCATGGCAAAGGTTGCTTTTTGCAAGATGGAAAACATACTGACCAATAAAAGATGGAAAACATACTGACCAATAAAAGATATCAATTGCAACGAGAAAAAGTGTTGAAATGCTACATAGAGCCTGTATGTGCTTTTATTTGAATGTGAAATGTGGACAATAAGCAGAGAACCCGAAAAACATCTAATGGAGTGGAAATGTGGTTCTTGAGGAAAATGCAAAGGGTATAATGGAGATATATTATGGATATAAATGGTACAAGTCCTACAAGAAATAAATGAAAACCATAACCTGATCAGGAAAGTTAGATGTAGACGGTCAATATCTTTGGGGCACTTTATGAGAAGAAATAAACTAGAGAACTTTGTGACAACTGGTAAGATTGAGGGGGAAAGGAGAAGGCTAGGAGATAAATATCAAGATGGCTTGGTGGAGACAAAAACAGATGATCCACGACTCTGGTGATCGTGTGAGAATGCAAAATATGACCGGCCAATCTTTATCTATGACAGATGATAATGCTGAAAAGTAACCATTTTAAAAGCACATCTTTCCCGTGGCAATGTATGGATCTAAAGCAAGGACCATTTCACAATCACCAAAGAAGATTTGGGGATTTTTTAAACTTAGTGCATAACAGTTCTTAGAATAGCATGGATTAAAAAAAATACGGACATTCTGCACGATTTGAACATTGAAGAAAACTGGCTGATAAGACATAAACAGCACAGTGTCTCAGAAACACAGTACGGTGTCTCAGAAACTGGAACACTGGACATATTAAACATGAAGTTGGAAATTAGTTATACAATGTATGGTTTCTTTTGGTAGACCAGCATGATGGGCAAGGCTGTGATGTGAGAGACGAGGCTGTGATGCGAGAGACAAGGCTGTCATGTGAGAGACACAGCTGTCATGTGAGAGACACGGCTGTCATGTGAGAGACATGACTGTCATGTGAGAGACAAGGCTGTCATGTGAGAGACACGGCTGTCATGTGAGAGACAAGGCTGTCATGTGAGAGACAAGGCTTGATGTGAGAGAGAGACAAGGCTGTGATGTGAGAGAGAGACAAGGCTGTGATGTGAGAGACAAGGCTGTGATGTGAGAGACAAGGCTTGATGTGAGAGAGAGACAAGGCTTGATGTGAGAGAGAGACAAGGCTTGATGTGAGAGAGAGACAAGGCTTGATGTGAGAGAGGGACAAGGCTTGATGTGAGAGAGAGACAAGGCTGTGATGTGAGAGAGAGACAAGGCTGTGATGTGAGAGAGAGACAAGGCTGTGATGTGAGAGACAAGGCTGTGATGTGAGAGACAAGGCTGTGATGTGAGAGAGAGACAAGGCTGTGATGTGAGAGACAAGGCTGTGATGTGAGAGACAAGGCTGTGATGTGAGAGACAAGGCTGTGATGTGAGAGAGAGACAAGGCTGTGATGTGAGAGAGAGACAAGGCTGTGATGTGAGAGAGAGACAAGGCTGTGATGTGAGAGAGAGACAAGGCTGTGATGTGAGAGACAAGGCTGTGATGTGAGAGACAAGGCTGTGATGTGAGAGAGAGACAAGGCTGTGATGTGAGAGACAAGGCTGTGATGTGAGAGACAAGGCTGTGATGTGAGAGAGAGACAAGGCTGTGATGTGAGAGACAAGGCTGTGATGTGAGAGACAAGGCTGTGATGTGAGAGACAAGGCTGTGATGTGAGAGACAAGGCTGTGATGTGAGAGACAAGGCTGTGATGTGAGAGACAAGGCTTGATGTGAGAGAGAGACAAGGCTTGATGTGAGAGAGAGACAAGGCTTGATGTGAGAGAGAGACAAGGCTTGATGTGAGAGAGAGACAAGGCTGTGATGTGAGAGAGAGACAAGGCTGTGATGTGAGAGAGAGAGACAAGGCTGTGATGTGAGAGACAAGGCTGTGATGTGAGAGACAAGGCTGTGATGTGAGAGAGAGACAAGGCTGTGATGTGAGAGAGAGACAAGGCTGTGATGTGAGAGACAAGGCTGTGATGTGAGAGACAAGGCTGTGATGTGAGAGACAAGGCTGTGATGTGAGAGAGAGACAAGGCTGTGATGTGAGAGAGAGACAAGGCTGTGATGTGAGAGAGAGACAAGGCTGTGATGTGAGAGAGAGACAAGGCTGTGATGTGAGAGAGAGACAAGGCTGTGATGTGAGAGAGAGACAAGGCTGTGATGTGAGAGAGAGACAAGGCTGTGATGTGAGAGACAAGGCTGTGATGTGAGAGAGAGACAAGGCTGTGATGTGAGAGACAAGGCTGTGATGTGAGAGACAAGGCTGTGATGTGAGAGACAAGGCTGTGATGTGAGAGAGAGACAAGGCTGTGATGTGAGAGACAAGGCTGTGATGTGAGAGACAAGGCTGTGATGTGAGAGACAAGGCTGTGATGTGAGAGACAAGGCTGTGATGTGAGAGACAAGGCTGTGATGTGAGAGACAAGGCTGTGATGTGAGAGAGAGACAAGGCTGTGATGTGAGAGACAAGGCTGTGATGTGAGAGACAAGGCTGTGATGTGAGAGACAAGGCTGTGATGTGAGAGAGAGACAAGGCTGTGATGTGAGAGAGAGACAAGGCTGTGATGTGAGAGACAAGGCTGTGATGTGAGAAACAAGGCTGTGATGTGAGAGACAAGGCTGTGATGTGAGAGAGAGACAAGGCTGTCATGTGAGAGACAAGGCTGTGATGTGAGAGAGAGACAAGGCTGTGATGTGAGAGAGAGACAAGGCTGTGATGTGAGAAAGAGACAAGGCTGTGATGTGAGAAAGAGACAAGGCTGTGATGTGATTGAGAGACAAGGCTGTGCTGTGAGAAAGAGACAAGGCTGTGATGTGAGAGAGAGACAAGGCTGTTATGTGAGAGACAAGGCTGTCATGTGAGAGACAAGGCTGTCATGTGAGAGAGAGAGACAAGGCTGTGATGTGAGAAAGAGACAAGGCTGTGATGTGAGAGACAAGACTGTGATGTGAGAGACAAGGCTGTGATGAGAGAGACAAGGCTGTGATGTGAGAGACAAGGCTGTGATGCGAGAGACAAGACTGTGATGTGAGAGACAAGGCTGTGATGTGAGAGAGAGACAAGGCTGTGATGTGAGAGAGAGACAAGGCTGTGATGTGAGAGAGAGACAAGGCTGTGATGTGAGAGACAAGGCTGTGATGTGAGAGACAAGGCTTGATGTGAGAGAGAGACAAGGCTTGATGTGAGAGGCAAGGCTGTGATATGAGAGACAAGGCTGTCATGTGAGAGACAAGGCTGTCATGTGAGAGACCAGGCTGTCATGTGAGAGAGAGACAAGGCAGTGATGTGAGAGACAAGGCTTGATGTGAGAAAGAGACAAGGCTGTGATGTGAGAGAGAGACAAGGCTGTGATGTGAGAGACAAGGCTGTGATGTGAGAGACAAGGCTTGATGTGAGAGACAAGGCTATGATGTGAGAGACAAGGCTTGATGTGAGAGACAAGGCTTGATGTGAGAAAGAGACAAGGCTGTGATGTGAGAGACAAGGCTTGATGTGAGAAAGAGACAAGGCTTGATGTGAGAAAGAGACAAGGCTTGATGTGAGAAAGAGACAAGGCTGTGATGTGAGAGAGAGACAAGGCTGTGATGTGAGAGAGAGACAAGGCTGTGATGTGAGAGACAAGGCTGTGATGTGAGAGACAAGGCTGTGATGTGAGAAAGAGACAAGGCTGTGATGTGATTGAGAGACAAGGCTGTGATGTGAGAGACAAGGCTGTGCTGTGAGAAAGAGACAAGGCTGTGATGTGAGAAAGAGACAAGGCTGTGATGTGAGAGAGAGACAAGGCTGTCATGTGAGAGACAAGGCTGTCATGTGAGAGACAAGGCTGTCATGTGAGAGACAAGGCTGTCATGTGAGAGACAAGGCTGTCATGTGAGAGACAAGGCTGTCATGTGAGAGAGAGAGACAAGGCTGTGATGTGAGAGACAAGACTGTGATGTGAGAGACAAGGCTGTGATGAGAGACAAGGCTGTGATGTGAGAGACAAGGCTGTGATGTGAGAGACAAGGCTGTGATGTGAGAGAGAGACAAGGCTGTGATGTGAGAGAGAGACAAGGCTGTGATGTGAGAGAGAGACAAGGCTGTGATGTGAGAGACAAGGCTGTGATGTGAGAGACAAGGCTGTGATGTGAGAGACAAGGCTGTGATATGAGAGACAAAGCTGTGATGTGAGAGACAAGGCTGTGATGTGAGAGACAAGGCTGTGATATGAGAGACAAAGCTGTGATGTGAGAGACAAAGCTGTGATGTGAGAGACAAAGCTGTGATGTGAGAGACAAAGCTGTGATGTGAGAGACAAGGCTGTGATATGAGACAAAGCTGTGATGTGAGAGACAAAGCTGTGATATGAGAGACAAGGCTGTGATGTGAGAGACAAGGCTGTGATGTGAGAGACAAGGCTGTGATATGAGAGACAAAGCTGTGATTGAGGGACAAGGCTGTGATGTTGAGAGACAAGGCTGTGATGTGAGAGACAAGCTTGTGTGAGAGAGCAAGGCTGTGATGTGAGAGACAGCTGTGATATGAGAGACAAGGCTGTGATGTGATTGAGAGACAAGGCTGTGATGTGAGAGACAAGGCTGTGATGTGATTGAGAGACAAGGCTGTGATGTGAGAGACAAGGCTGTGATGTGATTGAGAGACAAGGCTGTGATTGAGAGACAAGGCTGTGATGTGATTGAGAGACAAGGCTGTGATGTGAGAGACAAGGCTGTGATTGAGAGACAAGGCTGTGATGTGATTGAGAGACAAGGCTGTGATGTGAGAGACAAGGCTGTGATGTGAGAGAGACAAGGCTGTGATGTGAGAGACAAGGCTGTGATGTGATTGAGAGACAAGGCTGTGATAGTGAGAGACCAAGCTGTGATTTGATTGAGAGACAAGGCTGTGATGTGAGAGACAAGGCTGTGATGTATTGAGAGACAAGGCTGTGTGTGAGAGACAATGCTGTGATGTAGAGACAAGCTGTGATGTGATTGGAGGACAAGGCTGTGATGTGAGAGACAAGGCTGTGATGATGAGAGACAAGGCTGTGATTGATGAGAGACAAGAGCTGTGATGTGAGAGACAAGGGCTGTGATGATGAGAGACAAGGCTGTGATGTGAAGAGACAAGCTGTGATGTGAGAGACAAGACAAGCTGTGATGTGAGAGACAAGGCTGTGATGTGAGAGGACAAGCTGTGATGTGAGAGACAAGGCTGTGATGTGAGAGACAAAGGCTGTGATGTGAGAGACAAGGCTGTGATGTGAGAGACAAGGCTGTGATGTGAGAGACAAGCTGTGATGTGAGAGACAAGGCTGTGATGTGAGAGACAAAGCTGTGATGTGAGAGACAAGGCTGTGATGTGAGAGACAAAGCTGTGATGTGAGAGACAAGGCTGTGATGTGAGAGACAAGACTGTGATGTGAGAGACAAAGCTGTGATGTGAGAGACAAGGCTGTGATGTGAGAGACAAAGCTGTGATGTGAGAGACAAGGCTGTGATGTGATTGAGAGACAAGGCTGTGATGTGAGAGACAAGGCTGTGATGTGAGAGACAAGGCTGTGATGTGAATGAGAGACAAGGCTGTGATTGAGAGACAAGGCTGTGATGTGAGAGACAAAGGCTGTGGATGTGATTGAGAGACAAGGCTGTGATTGAGAGACAAGCTGTGATGCTGAGAGACAAGGCTGTGATGTGAGAGACAAAGGCTGTGATGTGATTGAGACAAGGCTGTGATGTGATTGAGAGACAAGGCTGTGATTGAGAGACAAGGCTGTGATGTGATTGAGAGACAAGGCTGTGATGCGAGAGACAAGGCTGTGATGTGAGAGACAAGGCTGTGATGTGAGAGACAAGGCTGTGATATGAGAGACAAGGCTGTGATGTGAGAGACAAGGCTGTGATGTGATTGAGAGACAAGGCTGTGATTGAGAGACGGCTGTGATGCGAGAGACAAGGCTGTGATGTGAGAGACAAGGCTGTGATGTGATTGAGAGACAAGGCTGTGATGTGATTGAGAGACAAGGCTGTGATTGAGAGACAAGGCTGTGATTGAGAGACAAGGCTGTGATGTGAGAGACAAGGCTGTGATGTGAGAGACAAGGCTGTGATGTGAGAGACAAGGCTGTGATGTGAAAGACGATCTGTAAATGATTTGCTCACCACACAGTGATGGCCAGAACAGTTTTCTCTGCTACTTCAAGACACCAATTACTTTGACCAACCTCAGAATTAACGCAAACACACAACATCCACTGCATAGTGAAATTAGGAAGGTGAAGGGCAGCAGGTTAAAAAGAGGACGGTCGTGGATGGGTCAAGCCGAAGACATTCTTCAACAGGTGTGTTCACTTGAGGACTTAGAACCTGGCGAGGAGTGGGTGCAAGTGCCAACAGACTTCTGCACATCCTTTTCAGTTTGCATCCAACTAGATAGAAAATGCAGACAAGAAAATCCGGCTGCTGTGGAGGCTGAAGTACAAGCGTTGATTTTCGAGAATTCGCTAGACGGTGACGCGGTCATCTACACAGATGGGTCGGTCGTCCGACATGTGAGAAGCTCATGGGCCTTTACAGCTCGGGCCGGAGGGAGAATTGTGAAGGAGGACTCTGGTGCTTTCACTGAAACCACACGTAGCCTGACCATGGAAGTCATGGCAGTAAGTAAAGCAATAACATGGCTCGAGTCACAGACATTCACTAGGGCTTGTTTCCTTAGCGACTCAATGAACATGATCAAGAGGATAGAGGAGGGGTCGATCCGAAGAGAATGGTTGCTGCCTCTGAAGCGGTCTCGGCTGGCAAAGATTAGTTTCATCTTCGTGCCAGGTCATGCGGGAGTACAAGGAAATGAGCGGGCTGACAAGCTCGCAGGTGAGGCTACTGTGGAGGGCGGACGCGCCATGGACCAGGCTGACATTCTGAATGCTCTACGAGAAGTGAGACTTTTGCGAGAACCAAGTGATGACTGTGAATCTACAACAATGGCCAGACTGCGGGAGCAGCAAATTAAAAGAGGGGTGGCCAAACAAGAACACTACGCAGGAAGCCAAAGAAGATTGATAAACCAACACAGAACTGGCGTCGTTAGCCGCTACACGCTGCGGGATTTGCTGAGGAGGGGATCCGAGCACTTATGGACTGAATGGTTCGATGTGCAACGAGGATGATCTGTCGACTAACTAACTAATTAACTAATTACTTTGACCAAGCCTGTCCCAGTTGTTATTCTGTTTATATCTTTAATGTTATTTTAACTCCTTGAGCCTTGTACAGTTATCACTTTAACTCAACGAGCCTCATACAGTTATCACATTATCTGCTTGAGTTCCATACATTTATCACTTTTAACTCCTTGAGCCTCATACTGTTAACTTCACTTTTAACTCCTTGAGCCTCATACTGTACAGTTCCATTTGATCATTAC
The DNA here is from genome assembly GCA_014155875.1 of Cepaea nemoralis. Classification (NCBI taxonomy): domain Eukaryota; kingdom Metazoa; phylum Mollusca; class Gastropoda; order Stylommatophora; family Helicidae; genus Cepaea; species Cepaea nemoralis. The sequence continues at coordinate 90,487 of JACEFZ010026771.1, forward strand.
CCCAGCTGGAGAGTTCCATTTGATCATTAAACCAGCTGGAGAGTTCCATTTGATCATTACCCCAGCTGTACAGTTCCATTTGATCATTACCCCAGCTGTACATTTCCATTTGATCATTACACCAGCTGTACAGTTCCATTTGATCATTACCCCAGCTGGAGAGTTCCATTTGATCATTACCCCAGCTGGAGAGTTCCATTTGATCATTACCCCAGCTGTACAGTTCCATTTGATCATTACCCCAGCTGTACAGTTCCATTTGATCATTACCCCAGCTGGAGAGTTCCATTTGATCATTACCCCAGCTGTACAGTTCCATTTGATCATTACCTCAGCTGGAGAGTTCCATTTGATCATTACTCCAGCTGGAGAGTTCCATGTGATCATTACCCCAGCTGTACAGTTCCATTTGATCATTACCCCAGCTGTACAGTTCCATGTGATCATTAACCTGACTGGAGAGTTCCATTTGATCATTACCCCAGCTGTACAGTTCCATTTGATCATTACCCTAGCTTTACAGTTCCATTTGATCATTACCCCAGCTGGAGAGTTCGCAAAATGGCCATCTCCAAGAAAATGGAGAGCTGAGGAAAATGCAAAATACTATGGATGGACTGAAACAAATGAATCATATGCTGCAAGAAACAAATGAAAACTGTAAATTGATTCAAGACATAGTCCATATTTTGTGGGAACTTAGTGACAACTGGCAAACTTGATGGTATAAGAGCAAGTGGAAGACAAAGAGATAAACAGCTGGATAGCTTGGTTAGATGGCGTAATCAGGACATGAACACCATAATCAGGACACGAACACACATCTGGCCCAAGACTGGTCATCGGGTGTGAAAGCTATCCATGGCACATGATGATTCTCATGATCTTTGTCTGGAACTGATGCATTGTTTGAGCCAGTTGTTGTGAGCTCGTATCAAGTGTGTGTGTGTCTTTAGTATTTGATTTGTGTGTGGGACAGGAAGGTAATGTCTTCTGTGAAGTCCTGTTCATTAACTGATTCTGTGCCAAAGGATATTGCTAACTGTGACCTGTTATTACGACAGAAGGATGATATATCGCCACACTAGGGTCATATGTTGTTTTGTTTCGCGGTATCTTCCACAATTTCAATGCTCAGTGAACGGAACTTTATAATATTTGTTCATTTGATTGTGTGCCATGTTTGGTGTAAACCTTTTTTGTTTGGCACTGAATTAGTTAAGCTGCTATGTCAGTTTCCAATAAATTCCATTTCTGCTATGTCAGTTTCCAATCAGTTCCATTTCTGCTATGTCAGTTTCCAATGAATTCCATTTCTGCTATGTCAGTTTCCAATAAATTCCATTTCTGCTATGTCAGTTTCCAATGAATTCCATTTCTGCTATGTCAGTTTCCAATAAATTCCATGTCTGGTGGCAGCTACTGCTATCTTCATTTCTATTTCATGTTGCCTTTGAGTTAATCTGTGGTGAAGGGGTTACGGTGCAATGTGTAATAATCTCACATACCGTGTTTGAAACACAGCTGCGCGCGACTTGGCAGCAGACAGCTTTGCATTGGTTCTCATAAAATGAGATAAGTGCTCTTCATTCAGAAAACAATGGCAATACTGAACAAAAACTTGCCAAGAAATCACAAACAACCAAAAACAAAATGATGGGGTTGACTGTGACGTCCTGCAAAGGATATGCAACTAGCTTAAATTCATCTTCTATGGGATTCCATAGTGGCTCTTAAGTTTCCAAAGTGATTCTTTATCAATGTGTCAAAAGCCTTTCCATAACTCACAAATATGATATAAAGTGGTGAATACAGTTCAATACTTTGCTCTATTATTATGCGTTACGTGACTATCTGGTAAATACAGGATCTGTTTGATTGGAAGTCTGTCCGTTCATGCCTTAGTTGTTCGTTAATGGCACCTCTTAATCTCTCCAGAATTATCATGTTTAATATTTTACTAGGAACTGACAATAACATTATTCCTCTATAATTCTCACTCCTGCAGATCCCCTTTCTTTGGCATCTCCTCTCTGGTCTGCTATTTCTTCAGTTTCCCAGTTCTTCTAAACAATTTGTGCAGTTAATTCAGCTGAGGTGTTTATGTTGGCTTCTCCTGGGACACCATCTGGACCAGCAGCTTTCCCATCCTTCAGGAGTTTGCCAGCTTCTCCAATTTCTTCTTCATATAGTTTCTCACAGTTGACATCCAGCTCCACTTCTGGGCCAGAATGAAAGAACATTATATTGAGAAACTTCTTAAAGTCCGAATCAAAATCTCATTGTGTGGGTGTCATCAAAGGTGGAAAAAGCGTCCCTATGGCACGAAATGGAATATTGCTTGGATGGCAAATCCATTATGAGGAAAAGTCTGAATCAAAAGCTCACTGTGTGGATGTCACCTGCAGACTGCATTCTTTTGGCTTCCAGAGGAACAACCTGTGGAGAACCGAAGTCCCAATTAAGGAAGTGAAGCTAACCAGCCATGTGCAGGACATGATGATACCTTGGGTGAGCCCAGTACCAGAGCGTCTGTAATTATTGAAGCCTCCTTGGAGGGTGGGGAATGCCCAGGGTCGACCCCTGCCTTCCCTTGAGGGCTAACAGGGATGTCTTCAACTGTTCTAAATGGGCCAGCTGGGATGGGGATAACATTACAACAGTGAGAGTCAAACGTCCTACGAAACACCTGGGAAAGTAACCCGGCCATCAAATGCCTGATGAAGTCGGATGTGATGGCAGAAAGGTGCAAATATAGCAGCTCTGCTGTAAACAGGTACAGCGCAATTACGTCTAAAACAACATTTCAGACAAACTCAGAAGAAGAAACCTCTTAGTCAATATGTTTGCAAAACCACACCACTAAAGCGCTTATGTCTTGTTACTGCTTCCTCCATCATGTAAACCACCGCTGCTGATACACTTCCATACTTTTACCAAAGTTAAATTTACAGACATTAACATTCTAAGGACCTAGCAGTATGAACATCCTTAACTACAACTCATCATGTAGTAAGTTCACGATAGACATCACTCTCACCACAGCGTTCCATCTTATCATTACCCAACTATTTTTTTTTTAAAGGAACATGCCTCCCGTTACTTCCAGATTGATCACTAGAAATTCTAAAATGTATTCACAGGTATCAAATTGTGCCACAAAGTGGTATACTAGTTTAAATATGACCGCGACTGTCTCTAGCATTCAAACAACTCAATACACCTACTCACTCATGCATGCCTCAATAAAGAACTTTCATGCATCATGAAATCTGCCTGGAGCTAGGCAGGAAGTGGCACTTCAGTCCATGTCAACATTCAATCAATCACTCCCTCATTTGTTCAAACATAATTGATAATAATACTACAAATTATATTTTCACAAAACATATAATTGATCCATAAAACAACAATAAAAACATACGTCTCTTGACCATGATTAAGTTTTCCTAAAACAAATAAAAATGGCTGAAAGCACAATCATACATCCGTGGTATTCAGGACAATGTAATTATGTTTTCATAAACCACAAAATTCAAATGTAAAAGACTAACCGAAACATACATACAGTTATGTTTTTAAAAAACAACAACATACAACTCATGCATACATAGGCCTCATGTGTACAAACATATAAATCTTCATTACCACCTTCCACTTTTGTCATCAAGTGTCGTGGGGAGGAATAGCAGAGTTCCAGTATCTGACAGGTGGCAGTGGATAGTGTCATTTTGTGTTATTGTATACTATCTTTGATGTCATCATTCCATTTTCTTCTCCGGCGCCCTCTTGCTATGATGGTTCATAAATAAACACCCACAAATTGGTTGGTGCTCACAGAAGTAGACAAAAGACGCAGAGACTAGATGACGCACAAGAGAAAATAAAAACTGAAGGCTATATATAGTTACTGACCAGGAATCGAACCTGTCACCTTTAAATGACAATAACACCTCACTGCAGGAGCAGTGTACTTTGACGCATGACCAACTGGACATTTCTTGCTATGATGGTAAAGCATTCAAAGAAGATGGCCAAAACATCTGAGCTGCTTTTCAATGTTTATGTCACAAGGTGTTGATCCAACTGTCAGTCTGGGAACATTTCTAACTTGGTCTTCAATGATGACTTTTACAGCTCTTCTCAGGCACCTCATCTCACATGTGTCGAGTTAGCATACGTGTGATTTGGATAATTTCCAAGTCTGACATTGGTGGCGTAGATCTGGTATGAATATGCTATTTATTATCTGTCGTTTTGCGGTCATAAGTGCATTTGAATTTCAGTATCTATGTAATTTTTCACAAAACATAAAATTCAAAGATAACAAAAAAAAACATGCAGACGTCTGTTGCAATCATAAGAAAACGTACATTTTCATAAAGATATATTAAATACAAGAGATAAATAATAAATTCTTTCATGTCTTCTAAACATAATTCTCAAATTATATGATCTCATAAAACATCTGACAACAATGATGAAAGCACACAGAAACAACTGCACGTTAAAATGTCAGTGAAAATGTATACATATATACAAATAAGATTAAAAATATCAAATCCATCTAAATATGAGATTTTGTGCAACTCATGCCAGATATTTGTCACCATACAACCATATCTACGAATACTATCATCAAGTGCTGTGCCAACACTGGTGGTGTGGGGGAAGAACAGGAGAGCAGAGAAAGATAGATGAGCGAGTATTATGCTTGTCCAGAGCTCCCGTTCTCCGACATGATGTACCAGATTTGTCCATGTCACCATGAAAGCTGCATGGAGCTAAAGACATACAGAGCTAAACACATACAGAGTTAAAGACATACAGATATTCTAAGTAAAGGCAGACATACACGTTTAAGGGGTATGAAGTCTTAGACCCTAAAGTGACCAGCTCCCTTTCTACCTTTCCTTCTTAAAAAGCCCTCAACATGATCCCGTACACAGTTCACCAAGAAAACTAGCAACATTATTTAGTGTACGTTTACCCTAAAATATTCTAAACGTTATTCAGTGTACTTTCCCCAAGAAAACTAAACGTGGCATTACACACTTCCCAAACATAACTCTCAACATTATGCAGTACACATTTCTCCTAGATAACTCATTATTCATACAAAACTCTCAACATAACATTACATATTTCCCTAGAAATCCTAAATATTATTCAGTGTACATTTTCCCTAGAAAACTCAACACTATTCAGTGTACATTTCCCTCATAAAACTTAACATTATTCAGTACACAATTAAACTACAAAACTCGTTATTCAGTGTACATTTCCCCTAGAAAACTCAACATTATTCAGTGTACATTTCCCCTACAAAACTTAACATTATTCAGTACACAATTAAAGAAGAAAACTTTCATTATTCAGTGTACATTTCCCATAGAAAACTCAACATTACCCAATGCACATGTCCCCATACACAGACCTCCAAGAGAGACTACAGAATGGCTGAATGTATCACTATCATTGTTCAAATCTCCACATGGAACGGGAAACAGCAAAAAACGATTAGAGCAGTCAAAGACTCATAGTCTGACTGCAAGAGCCTGGGTTAGCTAAATAGAGCTAAGATACTACCCCAAGCTTCAAGTGGTGGTCCAGGAAATAGGGCTGCAGCCCTGCAGTCTGACCAAGGAAGTAAGAATTGAAGAAGGAAGGAAAGGCTGATCAGAAATAAGCAGTGCTGAAATCATACATCAAGGCAGAAAGTTTCACATCTCCCTGTAAACAGATACAGTGCAACCTATATCCTTTTAAACACGAACAAAGGGAAAAAAGCAACTGTACACAAACTCATAAAACTCTCGCTTCTATTACATTAAGCAAAGAAATAAAAAAGGTAATCCTAGATATATATTAAATATATTAGATATATATCCTAACATAGATTTTAAATAAGAAAATTTAGAAAAAAAAAAGACAGATAATTCTAGACATATATCCTAATGTAGATTTGAAATATTAAAGACATCATATATGCAAGATTACCATACGTGGCAGAGTGAGCACTTATCTTCCTTGATGTTATTCTCCTTTCCTACACGTACCCATATTACAACTTAGTATGTCAGCCCTGGAAGTTGAAGTTGCTGACGATCAAACTATTAAATATATCTTAAAATGACCTCACAGCAAAATAATAACCTTTCACAACTAACTAAATAAAAATTAATAACATTAAAAATGTACATGAAGACAGAGGCAAGTCTGCATTGAATATCCACCAGACTAAGACCCTTAGCACTAATAGATAGCACCTAAATCCTCAAAAACTCTCTTTTTATAAGCTCATTATTGTGAGTAAACTTCAGGTGGTGATTGGTAAGTCATGTGAAGCTCACTGCTTCAGATGGCCTTGTATGTAAACGAACATGCCACCACATGTCAACGTACAAATGACCAAAAGTGACTTGTGGTCACGCTAGACTAGAATATATGTTCTGTATATGGATGTGTAGCATCTCAACTACCGTAGCCTTGCTAATGAGTTAGGTACATTTTAGGATGACTTGTTAACCATTTTATGTGGTACACAGTATAATTTTATGTGGTACACTGTATACTACAAGTTCAATGCAGTGAAGTTCCCTGACCTCAATCAATCAATCATTAAATCAATCAGTTAAATAAATTACATGAAAACTAAAATTAATCAGCAGGACAGTAGGTTTCCAAAATAGCAAGGAAAAATAAAAACAATTCCATTTTGCCATCTTCCGCTGTGTCAGAAATAAAATTAATTATTTGAATTTACCCGCCACTGTTACTTAAATGCAAAACTGAACAATCAACAATGTTAACTGAGACAATGTATGCTACAGATGCCTTTGGTAGAGCAGAAAAGGACTAAACTACTAATGCCCCTTGGTGCACACATTTTTATCCCATAGTTCACATAATTCATGGAGATAATAAACATCTGAATGTACAGAATGGCTACTATAAGAAACTGCCTCATATAAGCCTATTCCTTAACTTGCAAACATAAAAAAAAGAGTTTAAAGGGTAAAAAAAGGGCAAGGGACTTCATTGCTCCAGGTTTTATCCCACATGGCTTAGTCTCTTTCTGCAGGGTGGTCTGCCAAAACCGTCACACAGAGCACAAAGTCTGTAGCTCCAGCGACAACCCCCAGAAGTCTCAGAGAAAACTGCTCTTGTGAACCAAATGTTGTAGCCCAGAATCGAACCCACAACCTTTGGAGAGTGAGGCAAGTAGCGTAACCACTTCCTTGCGGAGACTGCCAGCCTGTCAGCTTATCAAGTGGAATCTTAAATTTAATTAGAGACGTGTGTGGAAGCAATCAAACACACAAACCAAATGTACACGCTTCTGGCAAAAAGACATAAACCACATCTCCAGATAATGCTTAAAGTCAATTATGCAGCTCACATAAAGGCATTTGCCAGATTGTCTGACACCGTCACATTTTCAGCTGACAACACTGGACTGTTTAGAAGAAGCATTGGAACATTCAACCATGATTGCCTAGTGTTGGAATACATCGGCAGATGCCTCAATGACCCCAATCAAACATTCAACCATGATTGCCTAGTGTTGGAATACATCGGCAGATGCCTCAATAACCCCAATCAAACATTCAACCATGATTGCCTAGTGTTGGAATACATCGGCAGATGCCTCAATGACCCCAATCAAACATTCAACCATGATTGCCTAGTGTTGGAATACATCGGCAGATGCCTCAATAACCCCAATCAAACATTCAACCATGATTGTCTAGTGTTGGAATCCATCGGCAGATGCCTCAATGACCCCAATCAAACATTCAACCATGATTGCCTAGTGTTGGAATCCATCGGCAGATGCCTCAATGACCCCAATCTCAACTGTTTGTGGTTTGTCCGTGTGCCAGATAAAAACAAGACCCTGAGGTTGTTTACGAACTGTTGACTATTTCTTGTCATATGTAAAGACTGATCTCTTTAGTCACAATGAACAGTTAAGTGACATTTCTATAGCTTTCCTACTCTAAATATGTCACACAAATTAAAGAGAGGGGGAGGGGGGAAATATGTGAGAGGTGGGGAAGAAGGGGAAAGAGAGAAAACGAAGAGGGGGAAAAGAGAGAAGATGAAGAAAGAGAAGAGAAAAGGAGAAAAAAAAAATAAAGAGCGAGAAGGAGAGGCAATTGTTTTGCGCCGTAACTTGTACAATATATAGATATTTTCATACAGGACTGTTAGAGCTTGAAAGCGAGAGATCAGGGTCCCAACGTAAACTTCACTTAGATGAATGATTCGCTACCACTATAGAGACCAAATATACAGCCTTAATATATGCAGACCCCAAGGTGCTTCAACAACCAGGGTAGAAGAGGACAAGACTAGAATAAATGTAATAAAATCAATTACAAAAAAATAATTTGAGGAACTCCAATTTCAGACCTTAGATATGCCAATGTCACAACCCTCCTCTCAAACACTGCTGAATGATTAGAAGAGATGATACTGCCTGCAATAGATAAGGTCATAAAAATATTTTTCTGAACATAAAAACAAAAATAATGCCTGTGAACCAAATAAAAATGTTGCATGTCCTTTGCAGGGTGTTGCACAGTCAACCCAAGGTTGATTTTGTTTGCAATTTTGCATTCAGTAGTTTGCCATAGCTTTCTGAATGAGATGTCAACATTTCAGTCCAACTTAATGCCGGAGTAGGTTTTGAACGCACAGCCCACCATCAGCGCACCACAAGTTTAAGAGCAAGTGTTCTCAACATTTCTGCCATGTCGACGTCCTCACAAAACCACATGTTGACCAGACATCACAATCAACAATAAAGACATTAAAAATATCACAAGTTGTGAACTTATGGGCTCCTTACTCAATAACGGTAGGGCCTGTTCATGTCAGACGCAGGCTTGGCCTGGCAATGCAGAGGTTATATAGTAACCAGAACCTACAGCACTACCCCAGCACAGAGGTTATACAGTAACCAGAACCTACAGCACTACCCCAGCACAGAGGTTATACAGTAACCAGAACCTACAGCACTAGCCCAGCACAAAGGTTAAACCAGAACCTACAGCACTAGCCCAGCACAGAGGTTATATAGTAACCAGAACCTACAGCACTAGCCAACACAGAGGTTAAACCAGAACCTACATCACTACCCCAGCAGAGGTTATACAGTAACCAGAACCTACAGCACTACCCCAGCAGAGGTTATACAGTAAACAGAACCTACAGCACTAGCCCAGCACAGAGGTTATACAGTAACCAGAACCTACAGCACTAGCCCAGCACAGAGGTTATACAGTAACCAGAACCTACAGCATTATACAGTAACCAGAACCTACAGCACTAGCCCAGCACAAAGGTTATACAGTAACCAGAACCTACAGCACTGGCCCAGCACAGAAGTTATACAGTAACCAGAACCTACAGCACTAGCCCAGCACAGAGGTTATACAGTAACCAGAACCTACAGCACTAGCCTAGCACAAAGGTTATACAGTAACCAGAACCTACAGCATTATACAGTAACCAGAACCTACAGCACTAGCCCAGCACAGAGGTTATACAGTAACCAGAACCTACAGCACTAGCCTAGCACAAAGGTTATACAGTAACCAGAACCTACAGCATTATACAGTAACCAGAACCTACAGCACTAGCCTAGCACAGAGGGTATACAGTAACCAGAACCTACAGCACTAGCCCAGCACAAAGGTTATACAGTAACCAGAACCTACAGCACTGGCCCAGCACAGAGGTTATACAGTAACCAGAACCTACAGCACTAGCCCAGCACAACGGTTATACAGTAACCAGAACCTACAGCACTAGCCCAGCACAAAGGTTATACAGTAACCAGAACCTACAGCATTATACAGTAACCAGAACCTACAGCACTAGCCTAGCACAGAGGGTATACAGTAACCAGAACATACAGCACTGGCCCAGCGCAGATGTTATACAGTAACCAGAACCTACAGCACTAGCCCAGCACAAAGGTTATACAGTAACCAGAACCTACAGCACTGGCCCAGCACAGAGGTTATACAGTAACCAGAACCAACAGCACTAGCCCAGCACAAAGGTTATACAGTAACCAGAACCTACAGCACTAGCCCAGCACAGAGGTTATACAGTAACCAGAACCTACCGCTCTGGCCCAGCGCAGAGGTTATACAGTAACCAGAACCTACAGCACTAGCCTAGCACAAAGGTTATACAGTAACCAGAACCTACAGCATTATACAGTAACCAGAATCTACAGCACTAGCCCAGCACAGAGGTTATACAGTAACCAGAAACTACAGCACTAGCCCAGCACAGAGGTTATACAGTAACCAGAACCTACAGCATTATACAGTAACCAGAACCTACAGCACTAGCCCAGCACAAAGGTTATACAGTAACCAGAACCTACAGCACTGGCCCAGCACAGAAGTTATACAGTAACCAGAACCTACAGCACTAGCCCAGCACAGAGGTTATACAGTAACCAGAACCTACAGCACTAGCCTAGCACAAAGGTTATACAGTAACCAGAACCTACAGCACTAGCCCAGCACAAAGTTTATACAGTAACCAGAACCTACAGCACTAGCCTAGCACAGAGGGTATATAGTAACCAGAACCTACAGCACTGGCCCAGCGCAGATGTTATACAGTAACCAGAACCTACAGCACTAGCCCAGCACAAAGGATATACAGTAACCAGAACCTACAGCACTGGCCCAGCACAGAGGTTATACAGTAACCAGAACCTACAGCACTAGCCCAGCACAAAGGTTATACAGTAACCAGAACCTACAGTATTATACATTAACCAGAACCTACAGCACTAGCCCAGCACAAAGGTTATACAGTAACCAGAACCTACAGCACTAGCCCAGCACAGAGGTTATACAGTAACCAGAACCTACAGCACTGGCCCAGCGCAGAGGTTATACAGTAACCAGAAATTACAGCATTATACAGTAACCAGAACCTACAGCACAAGCCCAGCACAGAAGTTATACAGTAACCAGAACCTACAGCACTAGCCTAGCACAGAGGGTATACAGTAACCAGAACCTACAGCACTGGCCCAGCGCAGATGTTATACAGTAACCAGAACCTACAGCACTAGCCCAGCACAAAGGTTATACAGTAACCAGAACCTACAGCACCCCCGGGAAGGTTAACCCGGTCAACAAATGCCCGCAGAAGTCGGATGTGTCGGCCTAACGGCGCAAGAACGCAGCTCTGCTGTAAACAGGCACAACGCAATCACATCCGGAAAAAAAACACTCCGGATGAACGAAGAAGAAGAAGAAGAACCTACAGCACTGGCCCAGCACAGAGGTTATACAGTAACCAGAACCTACAGCACTAGCCCAGCACAAAGGTTATACAGTAACCAGAACCTACAGCACTAGCCTAGCACAGAGGGTATACAGTAACCAGAACCTACAGCACTGGCCCAGCGCAGATGTTATACAGTAACCAGAACCTACAGCACTAGCCCAGCACAAAGGTTATACAGTAACCAGAACCTACAGCACTGGCCCAGCACAGAGGTTATACAGTAACCAGAACCTACAGCACTAGCCCAGCACAAAGGTTATACAGTAACCAGAACCTACAGTATTATACACTAACCAGAACCTACAGCACTGGCCCAGCACAAAGGTTATACAGTAACCAGAACCTACAGCACTAGCCCAGCACAAAGGTTATACAGTAACCAGAACCTACAGCACTAGCCCAGCAGAGGTTATACAGTAACCAGAACCTACAGCACTAGCCCAGCACAAAGGTTATACAGTAACCAGAACCTACAGTATTATACACTAACCAGAACCTACAGCACTAGCCCAGCACAAAGGTTATACAGTAACCAGAACCTACAGCACTAGCCTAGCACAGAGGGTATACAGTAACCAGAACCTACAGCACTGGCCCAGCGCAAAGGTTATACAGTAACCAGAACCTACAGCATTATACATTAACCAGAACCTACAGCACTGGCCCAGCACAGAGGTTATACAGTAACCAGAACCTACAGCACTAGCCCAGCACAAAGGTTATACAATAACCAGAACATACAGCACTAGCCCAGCACAGAGGTTATACAGTAACCAGAACCTACAGCACTGGCCCAGCGCAGAGGTTATACAGTAACCAGAACCTACAGCACTAGCCCAGCACAAAGGTTATACAGTAACCAGAACCTACAGCACTTGCCCAGCACAGAGATTATACAGTAACCAGAACCTACAGCACTAGCCCAGCACAAAGGTTATACAGTAACCAGAACCTACAGCATTATACATTAACCAGAACCTACAGCACTGGCCCAGCACAGAGGTTATACAGTAACCAGAACCTACAGCACTAGCCCAGCACAAAGGTTATACAGTAACCAGAACCTACAGCACTAGCCCAGCAGAGGTTATACAGTAACCAGAACCTACAGCACTAGCCCAGCACAAATGTTATACAGTAACCAGAAATTACAGCATTATACAGTAACCAGAACCTACAGCACTGGCCCAGCACAGAGGTTATACAGTAACCAGAACCTACAGCACCAGCCCAGCACAAATGTTATACAGTAACCAGAACCTACAGCATTATACAGTAACCAGAACCTACAGCACTAGCCCAGCACAGAAGTTTTACAGTAACTAGAACATACAGCACTACCCCAGCAGACATGTTCAAGTACAATTGTTGAAAACAGGCATCTTTCCTGTGGCAACAATGGAGAAACATGGAAAATTTTTAACTATTAAAGAAAAATGAAATTGGGGACTCCGTGGAGCGAGACAAGAAAATCGCAGACATTCTTACAGATGTGAACACTGATGAATAAAATCACAGACATTCTTACAGAGGTGTACACTGATGAAGAAAATCCCAGACATTTTTACAGATAAGAACACTGATGAATAAAATCACAGACATTCTTACAGAGGTGTACACTGAAGAAGAAAATCACAGACATTCTTACAGATAAGAACACTGATGAAGAAAATCACAGACATTCTTACAGAGGTGAACACTGATGAAGAAAATCACAGACATTCTTACAGATGTGAACACTGATGAAGAAAATCACAGACATTCTTACAGATGTGAACACTGATGAAGACAGACTTAAAAACAGAATCATGTCCCTGAAACTGAAATACGATCGTAAGTCAATAAGTAAGTCACAAATGGCTGTAGAAAAATAATTAAATCTAATAACAACTTGAAACCAGTTTATTTTTATACATACATTGTCCCTTTATTTCTCAACATAATTTCCATCAACATTGATGCACTTATCCCATCGTTTTATCAGTCCTCCCAAACCGGCTGCATAGAACTGCATGTTTTCTTTGCATTGACCTACCATCCCACAGAACTGTGTGACTTACTTATTGACTCACCCTTGTAACGTTTTCTACCCAGTTATGCCCCGCTTTACATGACAAACACTTGTCAGCATAAACAGGAAACCCACCTTGGCGGGAGACATTTCGCGAATGACGCCGAAGTTGAATGTGAAGTGAAAACGTGGTTTAGAAAACAGACCATGCAGTTCTATGCAGCCGGTTTGGGAGGACTGATAAAACGATGGGATAAGTGCATCAATGTTGGTCGAAATTATGTCGAGGAATAAAGGGACAGTGAATCTATAAAAATAAACTGGTTTCAAGTTGTCATCATCTTTAGTTATTTTTCTACAGCCATTTGTGACTTACTTATTAACTTACCCTAGTACTTTGGGTATATCTGTTGTCATAGAGCCTAGGAATGAACAGTGATAAAAGCCTTGGAAGAAGAAGAAGAAGAAGAAGAAGAAGAAGAAGAAGAAGAAGAAGAAGAAGAAGAAGAAGAAGAAGAAGAAGAAGAAGAAGAAGAAGAAGAGAAGAGGAAGCAGATGCTGACCGGACAAAGATGGATACAGGACATTGTTGATACCAAGGGCATGAGAGTGCATGAGGCGGGAGAAATGGCATGAGGTCAAGACACTTGTCAGCAGGCCATGTTATGACCTAACACATGATGATGATGATGACAAAGAGAAAAGGACTACAATTGTGACAAGCAGAAATTAACGTGTACAAATGTAACTTATTGGTGATTTATGTCGGCAGCAAACATCTCGGCCACATCTTAGACACCTTCATTAGCTTCCCAAATCTGTAAGGTTCCTTGCTGCAAGAAGATTGTAGCAGTTCACAACCTGTTAAATTCCTTCACAGCCAACTCTAGATCTCTTGGGCAATGAGATTTGATACCCAGAGTTAGGGAGAGCTGGAGTGTTTGTGTGCAAGCCCCCACATGTTAGAAGTGCAAGTTGGAAATACCACAGCAATTGGAGATTGAAGAGTAGGCAATGTAGAAGCTGCCTTGGCAACATTAGGAAAGAAAACCTGGCCATGGGTAGACAGTTATTTTCTTTGATGGCAGATTACCTATGGACAAGGGAGAGGTAGTCGAGCATCTGTTGTGAAGGCGAGGGAACAGATTGAAAACCCGTATGTGGCAAGAATAATATTGTGGGGGATCGGCAGGGGTTCTGGAAGAACCTCAAAACTGAGAGGGAATATCAGGAGAACTTTCAATCAGATAGCAGTGGGAACGATTAGTAGTATGACTCTTCACTGGCTGTCGAACAAGGGGGATGGAAAGCGTATAAGAATGTCCTAAGTGCAGTGATAATGGTTCTTAGCTCAACTCAACTTTCTTTGATGGAATCAGTTTAGATGAAGTAAAGTCGACACACATACATGTCAAAGTCAGAGACGTACATAACTAGGTGTGTCACACTGAACTTAGATCTAAAGACGTACATAACTATGAAAGTGGAACCGAGGAAAAAAACATACCTGTTTCTACACTGACTTTCAATTAAATGTAACAGCTAAACACCCCAACCTTTTTTGGTTATAATAGTATTTACATGCACAAAATCTGGCAGATTCAGTCACATTGTGATTACATTTCTAAAAATGATACTGTAATGGGATATGTGAGATTTATCAAGAGAGCGCGTGCACACACACAAACCCACACACATATATATATACATAAGTATGAATTTAAAAACCAAGGAACTTTTGTAAGCAACAACAAATAACATTAACAAGAACAAATCATGTGATTTGTCACCAAAGACTTCTGCAAAACAGAAGAAAAGATGGATCAAATTTACATACCACATGCAGAGAGTCATTTATTCACGCAGTCAGCGACTGCTGACATACTTCATTGCCAGTTGGGGTTTATGTTATAAATATGGAGAAACAGTCATCTTCCTTTTTTTTCCTCCACTGCAGCATTTAGTTTAAACACAAACATTTCAGACTTACATCACATTGCAGATTTAGTTTAACCATAAATTAACTCTTTTAGCCAAAGCTGATGCTCAATGGGGTCAATAATGACAGAACAGTATTGCCTTCACAGAGGTTTATATCACCTTGTGTAAGACAAATTCTTTGTCAGATTTAATAAAATTACTGTTTGTCTTTGACGATGACAGAAAAAGAGAAAAGAAAAATCACAACAACAGAAATGAGATTTCTCAATGTATCAAGAAGAGAGAAGATCAGAAATGAAGAGATTTTATTTGAAGGCAACAAGTCAAATGGTTTGGCCATGCAACTAGGTTACCAACTAACATTATACCACAACAAGCAATGATGTACAGACCAGATGGAAGTAGAGGAAGAGGCCAACCACCTAACGATCTACGGAGGGAATAGCAGAGTCCATGGGAATATCAATACATGAAGCCCATAAGCAGGCACTCTCCCGCTGTTTATTCTTCACCTTGACATCGCAAGTTACAAGAGGAACAAAATGAGATGAGATGATGGGACTGTTTAAACATAAGGCGTACAATAAACGACACATGACGAGCTGATTGGTACACACGGAGAATAGCCTATCACAAAATATGTTTCTTGGGGCAGAAGAGTTCAGCTTTTTATAAAAAATAAACACGACTTTCATCACTTATTAAAAAACAACAAAACACATAGACTTTAATTGTCAAGATTTTTGTAGACATAATATACATCTTAACGTAGTCAATAATATACATCTTAATGTAGTCCGTATCTACTATGATAAGGTAAAAGTAAGTTCCATGTCCTTTACAGGATGTTGCAAGCATTTACTGGCTGTTTGTGAATTATTAGGAACATTTTAGATCAGTAGTTTGCCATTGGAAGCTGATGTGACAGAGAGGATAGGTGCTGGTTCAAGTTTGCTGATGGCGAGGTAGGGTGTTCAATCTATACGTCGTCATTCAGTTGGACTTTTTACGTTGACTTCCCATTTAGAAAGCAATGGAAAACTACTAAACGCATAATTGCCTTGAAAATTAACCTACGGTTGATTACAAGGTCCTGCAAAGGACATTCACAATTTTTTAGTTTCCATTGCTTTCTAAATGGCAGACACCTCATACCATCAAAATCAATGCAAAGCATTCTGTTCCAAATAATAACTAGGTATTCCCACAAAATCTCACACTTCACTATGTAATAAGATTAAGTTGGAAGCTAAATGGAATTAGTTACGTGAGTGGACCACTCCCACACAAAATATACACCCTCTTGTTGCATATGAACAAAAACTTCATCTCCTTATAAAGCTTGAAGTTGATGTTTGTAAATACGAGATTTTTACAGCATGCACTGGTACTGATAAGCGTATATATATTACAATATAGTACAGAAATATGTCAAAATGCAATATGCAAATGCATCAATCATTGTCTAATGCCATATCCACTTGTCCCTGTGAAAGTTGTGCTAAACTAACTGAAGGAATCAGCTGCAAATGGGACAAATGTCACGACAGGTTGTATTTGACATGATGCCCAGGTTGACACAACAGACTGCAATTGACACAACAGGTTGTATTAGATGCAATGCCCAAGTTAACACAACAGACAGCAATTGACACAATGTCCAGGTTGACACAACAGGTTGTATTAGACTCAATGCCCAAGTTAACAGACTGCAATTGACACAATGTCCAGGTTGACACAACAGACTGCAATTGACACAATGCCCAGGTTGACACAACAGACTGCAATTGACACAATGCCCAGGTTGACACTAAAGGTTGTATTAGACTCAATGCCCAAGTTAACACAACAGACTGCAATTGACACAATGCCCAGGTTGACACAACAGGTTGTATTAGACTCAATGCCCAAGTTAACACAACAGACTGCAATTGACACAATGCCCAGGTTGACACAACAGACTGCAATTGACACAATGCTCAGGTTGACACAACAGGTTGTATTAGACTCAATGCCCAAGTTAACACAACAGACTGCAATTGACACAATGTCCAGGTTGACACAACAGGTTGTATTAGACTCAATGCCCAAGATAACACAACAGACTGCAATTGACACAATGCCCAGGTTGACACAACAGACTGCAATTGACACAATGCTCAGGTTGACACAACAGACTGCAATTGACACAATGCCAAGGTTGACACAACAGACTGCAATTGACACAATGCCCAGGTTGACACAACAGGTTGTATTAGACGCAATGCCCAAGTTAACACAACAGACAGCAATTGACACAATGTCCAGGTTGACACAACAGACTGCAATTGACACAATGTCCAGGTTGACACAACAGGTTGTATTAGACACAATGCCCAAGTTAACACAATAGACAGCAATTGACACAATGCCCAGGTTGACACAACAGGTTGTATTAGACTCAATGCCCAAGTTAACACAACAGACTGCCATTGACACAATGTCCAGGTTGACACAACAGACTGCAATTGACACGATGTCCAGGTTGACACAACAGACTGTAGTTTACACAACAGCCAATTGATACGAGAGAAGACTGCATTGGACACGATGACCAACTTGACACAAAAGGCTGCAATGGACACAACACCCAGGTTGTCAAACATATTTTCTGAGATGAGAGATTATGGCATCTGGTATCTATATATGGGATCAGATCTGTTGCACTAAAATGAAGGCAGAAGAGACAATAGAAAACGATAAAGAATGTACACGTTTAAGAAAATACTAATATATCAAATATATACAAAGGTGACTTTCTGCATCATGTCACACATAAAATTTGTAACAATTTAAAAGAAGTGTCCACAACTATCCATGTTTTATTTAGTAATATCAGTTTATCAATGACAAGGTTTGTAGTCTTCAAAAACTGAAATTATGAAAGAACACTTTAAGGAATTTGATTTTTGTCAACGTTTGTTTGATTTTTTTGAAGGTTTTATCATTTTTGAAATGTTAAAGCTTGATTGGGTTTTCTGAAGGTTGTATCAATACAAAATTCAGCTTAGAATGGAGACAAGTTCAGCATAATGTGAGGCCGGGAGAAAAATGTCTGGGAGTCAATAGTTCAACATTTGACCTGTGGTATAACTAGAGTAAAAAAATAAGAGTGGCAGTTACTTTAGACATTGTTCCACTGTCCTCAATCACTTGAACATGGCCAGGAGAAAATTGTTTGGGGGGGGGGGTCTATAGTTCATTTGACCCGAAGTACACCTCTGGAGATAAACACTATAGCTGAACATTTGACATGTGGTATATCTCTGGAGATAAACACTATAGTTCAACATTTGACCTGTGGTATACCTCCGGAGATAAACACTATTGTTCAACATTTGACCTGTGGTTGGAGATATACACTAAATAGTTCAACATTTGACCTGAGTTATATCTCTAGAGATAAACACTATAGTTCAACATTTGACCTGTGGTATATCTCTGGAGATAAACACTATAGTTGAACATTTGACCTGTGGTATATCTCTGGAGATAAACACTAAATAGTTCAACATTTGACCTGTGATATATCCCTGGACATAAACACTATAGTTGAACATTTGACCTGTGGTATATCTCTGGAGATAAACACTACAGTTTAACATTTGACCTGTGGTATATCTCTGGAGATAAACACTATAGTTGAACATTTGACCTGTGGTATATCTCTGGAGATAACACTAAATAGTTCAACATTTGACCTGAGGTATATCTCTGGAGATAAACACTACAGTTTAACATTTGACCTGGGTATATCTCTGGAGATAAACACTAAATAGTTCCACACTTGACCTTTGGTATATCCCTGGACATAAACACTATAGTTGAACATTTGACCTGTGATACATCTCTGGACATAAACACTATAGTTGAACATTTGACCTGTGGTATATCTCTGGAGATAAACACTATAGTTCAACATTTGACCTGTGATATATCCCTGGACATAAACACTATACTTCAACCTTTGACCTGTGACTTATCTCTGGAGATAAACACTATAGTTCAACATTTGACCTGTGATATATCTTAAGCTAAACACTAGAGTGACAGCTACTTTAAACATATTGCTCTATTGTCCTCAATCATATAAACACAGCTACTTTAAACATATTGTTCCGTTGTCTTCAATCATATAAACAATATCATCTTCATGATCTGAGTTTAAACTAGTGTTGGATGCTCTAGGCAGGACAGGCTGAGAGAACGAGCTGTTAGTTTTTATCTGCTCCGAAGTGCTGGACATGTGTTGTCCTGGAGGATGTTTGTATGTCACTGGTACTGCTGCGCTGCCTGCATTGCTAGTGGTGGGATGGAAGTGTGGATTAGTCATGTCCATGGCAACTGATGACTGGAACTGAACTGGGACCTGTGGACTGTTGTGCTGAGTTGGTTTGTGCGGGTGGAAAAAGTGTTGCTTTGATGTGTTGTACTCTGTGGCCATGGGAGATTTAACAGCTGGCTGTTGGTGAACCTGTCCATGGGCAGCTATGTTTGAACGATGAGAGGTGGCTGTGTGAAGGGTAATTGGCGAACTAACCATAGAGTTATTGCCGGACAAACTCGAGCGATGAGGGACGGTTGTCTGCATGGCAACTGATGAAGCAGTCATAGGGGCATTGCTGGACAAACTAGAGCGATGCGGGATGGCTGTCTGCATGGCAACTGATGAAGCAGTCATAGGGGCATTGCTGGACAAACTAGAGCGATGAGAGATGGTTGTCTGCAGAGGAATTGGTGAAGTAACCATAGGGACACTGCCGGACAAACTCGAGTGATGAGAGATGGTTGTCTGCAGGGGAACTGGCGAAGCAACAACAGGGGCACTGCTGGACAAACTTGATGTGGCAACAGTCGAAGGAATAACACTGTCTGCTTGTATGGTTACTGATGCGTCACTATGGTGGATGATCACAGGTGCAGCTGCTTTAGACTTGTTCATATTCAAAGATTTCTTGACTTTTGGAGATTTTGTTGGGTCTTTGGGTTTCCTGGCTTTAGGAATGCTCAGCACTGCCTCCAAAGTCATGCCCTGAAGCTGTGAAGGAAAAATTATAAATAATTTATAACAGTACCATGTTGCTAGAAATGTGCCAGGTGATAGACCTTCAAAGATAGTGGATCACTGCACTGTGATGTGAGTTGACAGTTTCATTCCATGGAGCCTTTGCTTCAAGAACTCTCAGCTACAAAACATATGGGTTTGGATTAACCTAAGGTCTATATCAAGTCAACGAGAAATTGAACCTGGACAGCCATCTTGAGTCAATGCTGTTTTCTCTGTGTTGGTGTTTGTCCATCAAGAATGATGATGACCATTCATTTCATCCAGTGGGGTTAAAAGTATGGAGCCGTGAGTTCTAAGATGGCTGGTAAGGCCTAGTTTGCCACAAAATGTTCTTTGACAATGCGGGCAAAGAATGCTTGACGTTCCAGGAGGAGGATCTCCTGCAGTGGTTTTGTTGTCCAGCCTTTTTTTTTTTCACAACTCGTCCAGTCCTGTTTGCTTTACAAATGACTACACCCTTGATGTACACCACGAATAAATTTCTCAGTGACCAGAGCTCTAGCTGACACCTTAGAGACACTTTCAATGTCCGAGAGTTAATGTGCCTACAAGCCAGCAGTGAAAGAGTTAAAGTCAAAAACAGAAGAGTAATAACTAGCTATAACAGCGATGACTAGGGTTAGTTAGCTGCATATCCTTTATAAAACACAATCAACACCAGCATTTATTGGCTATCTGTGGTTTACTAGACAAGTGTAGTTCAGTAGTTTGCCATTGCTTTCTGAATGATCGACAACTCATACCTTCACAATCAACACAAAGTGATCTGTTGTTAAATCGCCCATGGGAGATTTTGAACACTAAACTCAGTATAAAAGAAAATGATGAAATTGCATGTTTTACTTTCCCCTAAACCACAGGTGCCCATGTAATTAGGGTAGAGTTGGGTAAATAGGCAAACACCTAGGGTAGAATGGAATGTTTGTGTTTGTTGGCATATGGACAGATAGAATTTTGTACATGTAGATCCTAGAAACTACAAATTGTTTTCATTTATTTCTACCTTTCAAACAGAGTGAAAGGTTACAAGATCCTATTCAGTGACAATGAGATGAAACATAGTGGAGGAAAGACTTTGCATTCGCAAAGAACTCTGCATCAATTGACCCAAGGCGAAATCTCATGCATTTTAACATTTTAAGTTATGTATTTAATTGTGTGTGTTGATGTAAAATTATGTTGGTTTTTTTGCGCTCGCTTTGAATTCAAGCGTAGTCCATTCACACTATTTAAAGCAGTGATGGACTGAATTTTACGTGTGGGTTAGCTTTCCCTATTCATAGTAAAATATTTCTTTTATTCTTAGCAAAGCTAACGGTCGCTGTTTCGTGCAGGAGAGCCTGGCATATGATACCACAACATTTAGCTTAAGAATGGAGGTGGAGGCGGTCAGTGCAGCTTTCCGCTGGATGGAGAATACGATATACACACACATATCGTGATTGTAACTGACTCAGAAAGCATGCTGAGTAGGGTTAAGACAGGCAAGCTTCGTGCAGAGTGGCTTGCTTCGCTTCGGAAGTCACGGGTGACAAGCATCGTCTGGATCTTTTCTCCGGGGCATGCTGGTGTGCTGGGGAATGAACAGGCAGATAGATTGGCTGACTCTGCAAAACTTGGTGGAGTATTGATGCATGATAAGGCAGACGTGGTTGTGGCCTTGTGGGAGTACGTGTACACCTCGGAGGAGCAAATGGATCACATTGGTCTGGCAAGAATGCGACAGCGAGGGGTGAAGAGAGGATCTGGCCGACGCTTGACGCTCAGAGGAAAGGCGAGACGGACATATAATCAGATTGCTACTGGTACTATTAGTGTTGGAACTCTTCGCTGGCTGCTGAGCATGGGGACGGGGCGCTTATGGGAATGCCCCGAATGCTGTGATGTCGGTTCCTAAATCAATCAATCAATCAATAACTATTCATAGTGTCCCTCACCATCAGGCAAACCCACTCTGACTTCAGAGGTACTTGTAATTAACGTCACCAAGTCAAGGACGACAGGTCAACATTTTAGTCCAGCTGTCTGGTGTAGGGGTTGAACCACTTACCTCGCCATCAGCACACCAGATGTTTAAGAACAAGCGTTCTTATCCATTCGGCCATGCGGACCTGCTAAAATCATATTATTGTTTACATCATTGCATACAACAATGATTTCCACATCCCTGCCTCGTATATGTGAATGTTTTGTATCTCAAAATCACCAGTTAAATTGTATTGAACAGTTCACTATCACCATAACACAAATCATTATTTTCTAATAGATTTATGGATATTATAGTGGGAAAGGAGTTGAGACATAAATCACCAGTTAAACTGAATTGACCAGTTCACTATCATCATAACACAAATCATTATTTTCTAATAGATTTATGGATATTATAGTGGGACAGGAGTTGAGACATAAATCACCAGTTAAATTGAATTGAACAGTTCACTATCATCATAACACAAATCATTATTTTCTAATAGATTTATGGATATTATAGTGGGACAGGAGTTGACACACACACAAAGTAGGACAGAAGTTGACACACACACAAAATGAGATAGCTGAGATACAAAACAAAAGCGTTGTATGAAAAATATGCAATGAAGAGAATAACTTCCAACTATAAAACAATAACACTCGAAATAATCACTATCTGTAATCAGTTATTCTGTTCTCTTACCTCTTTGTATTTGTTATCCAGAAAGCCTTTGTTGATGTCTAGATACAGTTTTCCATCAGCTTCAAGTTCTGTCTCTGCACAGTGCTCCATGTGGTTCATCAACCCCTCGATGCTAAATGTCACATACCGGCACTTCCTAGGACAAAACACCAAGAGGCTCAGAGTTTTGCTTTCCTCTGATTTGTCCATGTAGACTGCACACAATCCTTCTTTATGCTTCTGAATGATGTGAGACTTTGCAAAAGTACACCTGGAGAACACCTTTTTGCATAGCCAGCACTTGAATTTTCCCTTGGTCGATATGTCAAAAGCAGTTGGGTCTGGTGGTGGAGCAACCTTCTTGATCCTCTTTTTAGGAGGCTGCTCCGAGTCACCTCCACGCCAGTCTCCGTCCGTATCCGTATCATCGTCATCTTCATCAATAAGGTATTCATCATCATCATCAGACATCAGTTCATCAATCTCATTAGCATCACTTCGGTAATCCTTATTAACAGGTTTGCGGCTTCTTGAGGACCGCCTGACAATATGTTCCTCTTCAGCTTCGATGACCTTACTCTCTTCTTCCTTCTTCTCCTCTTTCTCTGTAAACAACTTCCTTGGTCTTCCACGTTTTGTCTTTTTCAACGACAGCTTTCCCGTTTTTCTGTCTATAATATTTGAAGACTTTGGCGTCACCTTCTCAATCATTTCCTTTGGATATAGAGCCTGGTTCTTATGAC
Organism: Cepaea nemoralis; assembly: GCA_014155875.1. Classification (NCBI taxonomy): domain Eukaryota; kingdom Metazoa; phylum Mollusca; class Gastropoda; order Stylommatophora; family Helicidae; genus Cepaea; species Cepaea nemoralis. The sequence goes on from JACEFZ010026771.1 coordinate 114,273, forward strand.
TTTTACTGAAATTGTTATCTTCATTCTCATCAACGTCGGTCATGTCTCTGTTGTCTTCATCCAGAAGTTCTTGTTTCAGTGGTTTTCCAGCAATATCAACTTCCAAACCAGGATGTCCGGAAACTATGTCTGCAACACTTGATGTGATCAAGATGGGCATAGTCTCCGATTCTGGCACAGGAGGAAAGTTTATTTCAACCTCTTCTTTAAATTGTTCATTGCATATAACAGGAAGGTTCTTCTGCTCTTGCAGAGTTTCAGTAGCTGGTTCAACTTCATCTTCTCCACAATCTTCAAGGGGGTCCAGACCTGATGTATTTTCTGGACTGCCAATAACATCTGAAGTGTTCATAGGACTTGAAGAAGTATTCAAAGGGCTTGAAGAAGTATTCAAAGGGCTTGAAGGAGTGTTCATAGGGCTTGAAGAAGTGTTCAAAGGGCTTGAAGACGTGTTCATAGGACTTGAAGAAGTTTCCATTTTCAGATCTTGTTCTGGTGACAATGCTGTTGCTCCAGAAGAACCTGGAACACTGGTCACAATCTGAGACAACGAGCCTGATCGACGCAGATTAGCCACAGGCCTTGATGTCAGTCTATCACCCAGACTGTTTCTTCTATTTGGAAATGTTGTGCTTTCAGTTTTAACAGCTGATTTCTGTACAGAGTCACTGAATTCTGCATGGGCATGCTGATTAGTTTCCACCGTCTTCTGCTCCACAACCTGGCCGTGAACATTCTCTAACATTTGTGCTGATGCTGCTGAAGATTTCCTAGCGATGCTGGCAAATGTTGGTGAAAAGTGTAGAGTCCTCTCTGCCAGAATAACCTGTGTTGCTACTACATCACTAGCCAAACCCTCCTCGGAGAAGCTCGGATCGGCAAGAGCTGTCATTTCTTCGTGAAGGTATTCTTTCCGCAGATCTTTCTGTACCATGTCTGTGTTGTGGTCATAATATTCTTCTGAAGATTCATAATCAATCTCGCCATGTGTAGATGCAATACTTTCTGAGCTAGGAACACAACTGCTTGATAATGCTGGAGCTAAGGGTGTTGGGCTGGCTACTTGTGGGGTCCCAGAGCGTTGAAACTGTGAAGCATGTGGGGGTCCATCAGATTCATATTGTGAAACTTGTTGGGATCCAGCAGGTAGAAACTGTGAAGCATATGGCGGTCCATCAGATTCATATTGTGAAACTTGTTGGGATCCCACAGGTTGAAACTGTGAAGCATATGGCGGTCTATCAGATTCATAATGTGAAACTTGTTGGGATCCCACAGGTTGAAACTGTGAAGCATATGGCGGTCTATCAGATTCATAATGTGAAACTTGGGATTCCACAGGTTGAAACTGTGAAGCAGATGGCGGTCCATCAGATTCATATTGTGAAACTTGTTGGGATCCAGCAGGTTGAAACTGTGAAACTTGTGGGGGTCCATCAGATTCAAATTGTGAAGCCTGCTGGGATTCCACAGATTCAAATTGTGAAACTTGTTGGGATCCCGCAGGTTCAAATTGTGAAGCCTGCTGGGATCCCACAGGTTCAAATTGTGAAGTATGTGGGGGTCTATCAGATTCAAATTGTGAAGCCTCCTGGGATACCGAAGGTTGAAACTCTGAAACTTTTTGGGGTTCTGCAGGTTGAAACTGTGAAATTTGTGGGGGTCCATCAGGGTCTAATTGTGAAGCTTTCTGAAACCCTTCAGGTTGAAACTGTGAAATTTGCTGGGATCCTGCAGGTTGAAATTGTGAAGTTTGCTGGGATCCTGCAGGTTGAAACTTTGAATCTTGTAGGGGTCCATCAGGTTCAAATTGTGAAGCTTGCTGAGGTCCCACAGGCTGAAACTGACTAGCATCTGGTGCCTGCTGAGGTCCCACAGGCTGAAACTGACTAGCATCTGGTGCCTGCTGAGGTCTGCTGGCAACTTTATCCCCAGCGGACCCTTTATAATATATTTTGCTGACAAACTCATCAATAACTTTAGAATCTGTAGTGATTTTCACACCTCTGAATTTTGCATACTCTTTGAATTTAGCCACTAGCCTCCGAGACAGGTTCTTTGGCATGTTTGGCACTTTGGCAAAGACTTTCTCAAGAACTAATGCATTGACTTTCTCCTCTTCATCAAAATAGTCCCCTGCTGGCTCCATGCTTGAATAAGTGCTGGCAGGTGGGATGGAGGTGACTGACGGTGTGGATGGGCAAGAGGAGACACCATGAGAACTGTTTGTTTCATGCTCAGAGATCTGTGACTGAACATCAGAAGAAGACTCAACAGGTGCATATGAAGATGTAGGAACAAACTCTGTTGAGCACGATGTGGATTTGCCCATGATTCTATTAGATACAGCAGCATCCGAATCTACAGTCAATCTTTCATGGGTGTACTCAGAATCTGGTTCATCTTGTTGACTGGAATTCTGGGCATCAGGATTTGAATGCGTGCTCATTGTGCCAGACAAAGTTCCACTATTCTGCTGCAAATGATCTTCATCTGATTCTGGTACTTCATCAGGTGTAATACTTCTATCGTAAGAATAACTAACAGGCTGGTCAACCAATGACGAAAACTGTGATGCATGTGTTCTGTTGAGTCCACTATCATCATGTGATAATCTGCTGTCTGGATTTAAGTCAGGACTGGCTGGTGCCGAGTGACCAGACAGCAAATATGGATTGTCTGACATGGACTGATGTTCTTGATAGGGACTGGGATTGGTACTTTCTGAACACTCAACACTGGTCATAGGCAATGTTTCTAGAAGACCTGAACTAGAAGATTGGACAGAGGAAACAACTGGCGACTGGTTTATAACTTCAGGGCTTTCTTCAGTCATCATAGGTTCATTCTGTTGCCCTTCCTCTGGTCTTTCTGGAGAATCAACATCAATGACTATAACAATGTCCTGTTGGCCTCTGTTGGGCATTCTTGGTGTGGTGACACTAGGTGGTGCCGCACGCACTGGCATCGGCTGGCGATGTACAGCAGGACCTGGTGCTCTTAGCCGCATATCTCTAATATTCCGAGCATCCATAGGTGTGTTAGCTGGGCCAGCCTGTCTGAGGTGTGGGCGCATTTCATAACTCTGTTGTTGCTTTGTGTAACGGAAAGGTGCCATTGGCCTAAGCATTCTGTTTCCTATATTGCCTTGTGGAAGCCTGGGTTGGCCCAGTCTTGTGGCAATGTTTGAAGGAAACAGACTCCTAGCTGGGGCTTTACTTTGCATAGTTCCACTTTGTACTGGCACGGACTGTGGCTGGGAAGGTCGTGTTTGAGGAAATGTTGTATTTCTAAGCATGTGCCTGCCCGATGCATTAACAACAATGTCACCGAATGCATCATTCAAACTACTGCTGAAGTTGTCCTTCATACCTTGTCCATCTAAATCAATAGGATAATCCTGGCTTCTGCCCATTGTTCGGACATCCAGCTGTCGAATCTTCAGCGATTTCAAATTTTTTATTGCGGTACCAAAATCAAATGGTTTGGATCTGTCGAGATCAAAGCACTTGGGCAGATGCTCACTCAGCCTCTTCTCATCGTAGGTCATAAACTCACAGTTCAGCTGTGGACAGAAGAAAAGCAGCTGACCAGTCTCTGTGTTTGTAAAAGCCCCCAACAGTGAGTCATTGTGACGAGCTTTCATGTGCAGCTTCATGATAGTCTTAGATCCCTGGTCCTTGCCACAATGCACACAGCAAAAGGAAAACTTGCTGGCATCCACAGCCTTAGGCTGGTTACCCTTGTCCTTATCCTTGCCTGGGGTGACAGCCACAATTTGAATGTCATCACCTCCACCGTCAGCTTCATCTGCTGTAGCATTGACCACACAAGCCAGATCTTCAAAATGCTTACTGATATCAAACTGTTTGTGGGTCAGAGGTGGTGGTGGAGCTACTGGATAAGGCACCCTGGGAGAAGAATTCGGAATCCTCTGACGATTCTGAACTGGTAAAACTTGGCCCCTGCCTCTGGGTGCAGGATTAGGGACTCCACGGTATGCCCCTCTGCCACCTTGTGGCTGAAAAGGCTGTTGCTTCTTTGGAGGAGTACCTCTGACGACAGCAGTTAGAATAACATCATCATCATCACCACCACCACCAACCTGGTTGTTTGGCATTCGGGGAGCCGGCATTCGACCTCTCCCGAATGACATCCGAGGTCCCCTGGAATAGCCTCTTCTTCCAGGGACAGAGTGTCTTTGATTCATAAAATTGTGAGAACCTGGAGCTGGTACTGGTGGGTGCACATGTCTAGGAGGCATACCCGACAGCATCATTCCTCTAGGACTCATGTCAGCATCAGTCCAGTTTGACCTTCTGTGTCTCGGAACCTGACCACTAAGGTATATACTAGGGCTAAGAGGAGACGCACTGGCAAATTTATTGTTTGGGTTACTATTTTTAGGTGGGGTAAATGTTCCTGGATGTCTAATGGATGTCTGTCCTATACTGTGATGTCGATTATTAAATGAGGGCGCTGAATGTGGGACCATTTCTGAAGATGGGTTCCCTGGTGATACTAAAAAGTTTGGCATCTCTGATGATTGGAAAGGTGCTGGCTGACCAACTGATGATTCCTCAGTGGACAAAGTACGTTGTAAAGCACCACAGTTACTTGAATTTTGAGCAGTTTGGAAACTTGAATTTGGTCCCAAGCTGGATGCCATACTTGTCACCTGATTGTTCTGGTTAGGAACAGGAAATGAGAATTGATTCCCACAATCTGGCAATTGAGAATTATCTACAGCCATCTGCTGAAATCTGGATCCTTCGTGTTGCATAGGCTGATAAGGAACTGGTTGTCCTTGTGGTGTGACAGCCAAAGGCTGCTGTGAAACTACAGCTTGGTTCTGTGTACTTAACGTTGCTTCTGGTTGGTATGAAGGCGGACAAGTTGTCTGTTGTGTCTGAATAAAACTATTATTATCAGTAACCTGCTGAATCTGGCCATCTGGCCCAAATTCATCCGACAGCAAGATGGAGTATGAGTCAGAAAGCAGATCTACCATTTTCGGCTGTGGCTGAGTTTCAACAGAACTTTGATCTATGTTTGTTGTGTTCAGAACACTGCTGACTGGATTCTGCTGTCCATAAAACACATTACCTGTCAACGAATTTGAAACTGCCATGGCATCTGATGAAATCATGACATTAGAAACACCATTTGCAGACGTTTCGCTTGACTGGCCAGGGAAGCTGGGGTTTAAATTAATATGCAGGTTTGACCCATTCCCAGGAGCCTGGGAAACCTGGCCAGGACTAGGTGCATAGTTGTGTAAAGCAGCAGGCATAAAGTTTTGATTCATTTCACTGCTTTGTCCTACAGAAAAATCTGATCTACCTAGACTTAGATTAAATGCTGCACTGTTCTGCATCCTGAGTCCACTAGCATTCACGTCAAGATTCTGACTTGAAAAAGCATTGCTATAAATCTGTTCTGACTGAACTGGGACAGACGGCATGCTTGTGGCTTGTATCTGACCAGTTTGCCAGCTGACTGTAGCCTGTGGTGTGTCTGGGTAACTTGTCCCAAGGGAGTTTGCAGGTGGAGGTTGTGGGTAGTTCCCCTGGCTATGAGGATAAAAGACTACACTGTGACCTTGAACTGGCTGCATTGACCTTCCATCGGTTGGCATATTTCTGGAGAAGCAGTCTGTCTGAGCTGGCAAGATCATGGGATTATGCAGCATCTGACTCTGGTAATCTGCTGTCATCTGACTCTGGTAATCTGCTGCACTATTAGCAGTTGAGTGTATATTCTGAGTCATGTTCTGCACCTGCTGTGGAAAGAACTGACTCGCATTTGAAGAATTACTTTCTGTACTTGGGGAACCGGAAGAGGACACTGCTGTGGAACTCAGGTGACCTTGTGTCTTATAAAGACCTGTAGGTAGAGGTGAACTGTCGACAGATGTTTTAACTGCATTAACCACTAGACCGTGGCTGACATTCAGTGATCTGTCAGTCCTCCTGTGATGAGTGGACTGAGCCTCCGCAGAGGCAGAGGATGAGATTCCTGTCAAATCTGGAGGCAAACATACATCACGGAAAGCAGAAGCAAAGTCAAAGAAGCCATCTGCTGCTGGCAGTTTATACTTTCTCTGGTGCTCTAAGATATACGTAATAGTTGACTTCAGTCGTTCTTTCTCTATAACCTTCATAGTTTTCTGGTAAGAGCAGCAACTCATGAGATGTTTCTGGTAAGATGAACAGTCGGAACTACTGTGGCTGCAATCCTCTTTCACACAGAAGAAAGTGATATCTTCAGCACTGACACCAGCAGAGTTGTAAGTTGCCGCTGCAGCCCCCACGGGATGCTGAACAACCGTGTGACACTTCAGTTTCTCAATATAGACGCTACTATACGGACACGTCAAGCAGTACATCGTCTCCACCTTCACTAGCATTGATATTCCTGAACTTCCTTCAGCTTTTCCTTTGACGCTTCTGTTTATCGCCTTTTCTCCAGCATTTGTATCGGTACGGTAATCACTGTATGTTTGTTTCTTCAGCTGTCTTGTTTCTTCTGAATTGTGTGAGGAAGATTTTGTATATGAAGTGTTTTTTACTTCAGGTTTAACATCTTCAGTCTTGCTGACAATCGGATCGATGACGATAGGTGACGAAGACTTTTCTGAAGCAATTAGGTTGTAGCCGGAGGATTTGGCTAGAGAGTCATTTGAAATGGACAAATAAAACAAAGCATCATCTCTTCGCACCTCCATACTGCTCTGTTTTGTGATCATTCTGGCAACAGACTTAGCCAGCATCCCTGGATGTTTATGAAGAGTGTGCTTCTCGAGATGCTCCGTGCTGTAAGTCATAAAGCTGCAAAACACACACGCCGTACACGGATCCTTATCCATCTCACAGTCTGCACTAGATGAATCCACTTCTTGAGAGACCCCTTCAGGGTCTTCCTCATGCTCATGCTTGCAATGGCGGCTGACTTCAATCCGGGACAAACTGCTGAACGAGCAGTGAGGGCATTTAATCATATGCTGCCGCATATGTGCCAACAGCACAGATTTGGACTCTGCAGAAAACTCACAGTAGTTACAAAAGAAGTGAGAGGAAGACAGTGCTGCAATGTCCCCACTTTCTGATTTGCTGCTGTTGAGAAGGGATATGCTAGTAAACGATGAGATCTGGTCCACTTCATCCTCCAGGTGACTTGTAGAGGAAGCTGCAGCAACTTTCTTAGATGACGGCAGTCTATCTATTGACTCTCCCTCTGACACGTCACTTGGAGAATCGTCCTTCTTCTTTTTCTGAACTCCTCGTTTCTTCCTCTTAGGCATGTCTGTATACAAATAATTTATTACAGAAATAACTGGAGAAACACAAAAAGACATTTTTTGTTCTCTGTATATCTTCTAAACTAAGTAGACCCGCAAATCATGTTTTATGTAGACGTCTAGACTTGTTCTAGTATGTGTTATTAAATATAAATAATATAAATTTAGCTGGGGGGGGGGGGGGGAGAAGAGAGATTTATAGGGGGAAATACAAAGAAGGGGTGGGGGAGGGGTTGTTTATAGAGGGAAAATACTAAGAGGGGGGGGGGGGGGAGAAAATGGGGGAATGACATTCTGAACACATGGTGAGGGGGTGCATGGGCTAAAACAGGTTGAGAACCACTGTTCTAAACAAAGAATACCATTACCAAGATCAAAACTTTGTTTTCTGAGCAGATCAATTCATTATCAAGATCATAACTTTGTTTTCTTTGCAGACCAATTCATTATCAAGATCAAAACTTTTTTTTTCTATCCAGAACAAATCATTTTCAAGATTTTTAAAAATGCAGTTTAAAGATGAGAGGACCGACTTCATTGCACTGGATTTTATCCCATATGGCTTAGTCTCTGTAAGCAGCACAGTCTGCTGAAAACATTACATACAGATGAGCTCCATAGCTTTAGTAATGACCCTCAGGAGTCTCTAAGGAAACTGCGTTCATGAACCGAAATGAAACCCCAACCTTCGAAGCATGAAGATGATGGCTTAAGCGCATCGGCAGGGAGGCCATCAAGATCAAGTTAAGCAAATGGAGAAATGGACTTAACAATTTTGTTGTCTCAACAAGTAACAAAATAAGTAGAAGACTATTGCCTGAGGACAATAATACTAGTCAAGAACAGAGTTAATCAATCTCTAGAGTCCCATTCAGACACCATGGGGTGTCTTAAACCTGTGCTTCAGACTCCAAGGGTGACCACTCCCAATGCCACTTTCTAGAGCCGGAAAGAGTTCTCCTGCATGAGTCACAATGTAATTTATGATATTTTCTGAAAATGGTGTGACATGAAATACATCGGTGAAATAAGCTTATGCATGGCTGATAGCTATAGGCAAAATTTCTTGGACATTAACAGTAGTGCTCAAAAACCATTGTCTAGACATTTAAACAGTGTAGATCATTGTGGTGTCTGATTGCCAAGCCAGAGCTATCAAATCTTACACATCTCAAGAAAGAGATCGCAAGATACTGGAAAAATTGCCTCACATTTCAGTTGAGGTCTCTTTCTCTTTACTGCCTCACTATCCAACACAGATTCATTTAACCAAATATTTATTTTTGTAAATTACATTTGATCCTCTCATCACACCCTTGTCTGGCATTCAAATGTGTCTACTCTCATCTGTCTTTGCTCCATGCCCTTTCTATTCATGCCTTCCCTATAGAGACAATCATTTTGTCTTTGCTTTCACTTCCCCCACCGGAAGGATAACTTGGTTCCCTCTGCATCTGTTGTAAGATGTAGATACTGATCGTTTCAGTAGCACATTGGTTGTAAAGACATCAACTATTGCACAACAATTAGTATTTCACTTGTTTCTAGATTCTTCTGTTCCTGTACTGTAAATACTCATGACCAATAATGAAAACACTTGAACTGGATATAAGGCTTGTTGTATGTGTCCAATGGCACGTCTGTTCTTTAGAAAGGGGATCAACTTTTTTTGGGGGGTGCCGCTCGCTTTGAACTCCAGAGTAGTACATACACATGCTATTACTTCTAGTGCACTGCACTTACTTTTGTGTGTGGATTAGCTTTCCCTATTACCAGTGTCCCTCACCATCAGACGAACCCACCCCAATTTCTGAGGTACTTGAAATTTACGTCTCCAAGTCATGGATGAGAAGTCGGGTTGAACTCACTACCTTGACATCAGTGAACCCACCCGATTTCTGAGGTACTTGTAAATTACGACCCGAAGTCAAGGATTAAAAGTCAACATTTTAGTCTAACTGACTGATGTAGGGGTTGAACCCGCTACCTTGGCATCAGCACACCAGAAGTTAAAGAGCAAGCGTGCTTATCAATTTGGCCGCGCTGACCTCCACTGATGACTTAATTTACTTTCTGCTGCCAGTTGTAGATTTTTACGTTTTTTTTTTTTACAGAATTTATATCTAACCACTGAGATAGCACCACCAGTCTCATAATTTTTATATTAAACCAGCATAGGTCAAATAAACACACAAACACATTGGATCGTAATGCTGTGTCAAGTGTGTTCACGAACGTTTAAAGAAGAGAAATGATTGGTCAGTTTCACTGTTGTACACGTTTTACACAGAAATATCAATTGGGGAACCCTTTGAGGTCACTAAAACAGTTCGTGACAGTTCATAAGCTTGAAGAAGGGAAGGAGAACTCTGCAACAGTGCCCAGTGGAGCCAAAATTGATATCTCTAGTCTAGGCTAGGAGGTTACGACGACTGTCTCTGGCTCAGAAGGTACGGGGTTTGTTCTCAGCACAGGGCTGGGAATTTCTCCAAGAACCCTTGGTACCTGATGGTATCATTTGTGCCCCTGGTCTCTTGGGCAGCCAATCAACTGACAGTTGAAAGCCATTTTCATGGCCCAGTTGAGCTACATGTCAAAGCATCAGACTTAAGAGTGAAAACTCAGCCTTCCAGATGTTTCATAACCAACCACCAGGTTACTGTAAGGCAACATACGAGGGCTATTCCAAAATCAACCGCCGATTGGCTGGTAAAAATAAACTGGTTACCATAGCTACACTGTGCATTGCTTACATCATTCAGTAGTCTTTTAGCTCACTACACATCAACCTACAGCCGCATTTGCTCAGTGATTCATGAATCGCAAACGAATAAACATCAATCAGTCAATCAGGTGTCGTCTCCACAATGAAGGTTGGCTGCAATGGATCTCCAACACTGTCTGTCTCTTGCCCTGACTGTACATTCTGTCAGGCTGATGTTCGTTCATCTCTTGATGTTATCTTCCCACTTGTATTGTTGTCTACCCTCTTACTCGCTTGCCCTCAACCTTGCCCTCCAGTATGGGAGAATCTCTGCATTTTATTGTTTTTGTTTCCATGAAATATGACATATTCGTCTGTATATCCACATCTCCAGGGCTTCTATGCAACCTTCTAGTTGCTTGTTCAATGTCCAGGCTTCCGGCTATACAGATACAGTAGCACTGAATATATGTAGAATTTGACCATTCTTATTTTTAATGCGTTATTAAGTCAAACATGGACACTGTTATTGCCTTTCCTGTCAGCTGTGAAATTTATGGTGTGATTCGTTTTCTTCAAGGAGAAGGTCAAAATGTGGTCAATTGTGTCGTGTGTACAGTGATAACATTATGAGTGAGAGTTCTGTGAGGGATTGGTGCAGGAAATTCAGAGCTGGCCATTAAAGATGTGCATGAATAGGGTGGGCAAGGACGACATGCATGTGTGACAGATGAGCTCATTCAAAAAGTTGACCAAGTCGCAGTGGAAAAGCGCAGTTTCACAATTTCAGATCTTTTCACAGAATTTCCACAAATCTCTAGGACTAGTCTGTTTCAAATTGTCACAGAAAGATTAGGTTACCACAATTTCTGTTCATGGCGGGTACCAAAGCAACTGACTGGCGTGAAAAACTGGCTAAAAACCCTGGTGGCGCCATTCCTTGACAAGAGGTTATGAAACCTTGTGCCACGTTACAAGTGCCTGAATTTAGGTGATGGCTATGTGGGAAAGTAATGCAGTTATGCATGTAACTTTTGTTTGTATTCAGATGTTATTGTCAATTTTTTAAAATTTTTACCAGCCAATCGGCTGGTGCCGGCTTCGTGGCTTAGAGGTTATGACCTTTCTCCGTAATCTCGTACACTCTCGTGGGTAACATGATGACGGTGAGAATCAGCAGTGGTTCGAATCGCATCGGTAACTTACGGGATATGTGAGCTGGCCGCTCAGAAAGCAATGGCAAACTACTGAGTGTAATCTTACCAAGAAATCAACATACAGCTGAAAGATGCTGGTGTTGACAGCGATGTCCTGTAAAGGATACGCCAAAAAAAAAAAAAATCGGCTGGTTGATTTTGGAATAGCCCTCATAGCTTCCAGTTTGTCTTCCTTTCTCTGCCAGAAAAGATCAAAGTAACATAATTTACTCTAAAAATGAAGCAGGTGTGCAGTGCTTGTGAAAGAGCAACTATCTTACCTGTAGCTGATGCAAAGTTAACAATCCAAGACTATGAGTGCTGCCAAAGGAATCAAGTTAGCAACCTGGTCAACAGAGGAAACACAATTGTTATCTACATAAAATAACTGAATATTACTGACAACAAATCTGATCATTATAGTACTCATCTTATAATGATTAAAACATTGAGTTCCCATTCTCTACATGTGTTCCCATTGCTTTGTGCCCTATTACTGTTGCTGTGTAAAAATAAGGACTGACTACTACTAAGTTTGGAGCAGCAGTAGCGTAGCGGCTAGATGCTCGCCTACTGTAGTGGCTAGACGCTCGCCTACTGTAGTGGCTAGAAGCTCGCCTACTGTAGCGGTTAGATGCTGGCCTACTGTAGTGGCTAGAAGCTCGCCTAGTGTAGCGGTTAGATGCTGGCCTACTGTAGCGGCTAGATGCTGGCCTACTGTAGCGGCTAGATGCTCTCCTCCTGTAACTGCTAGATGCTCGCCTACTGCAGCGGCTAGACGCTCGCCTACTGTAGTGGTTAAATGCTTGCCTACTGTAGCAGCTAGATACTCACCTACTGTAGCGGCTAGACGCTTGCCTACTATACTGGGGTCTTAAGTTCTGCCTGCACTTGGACAGTTTCACATTTTTAAAACTAACCTGGATTCCCAGGTCAACGCAGCCTAAAATGGGCACCAGGAACTGTCTTGGGGGGTAAAGATGGCCGGAGTGATACCGATAACCTCACCCAGCGAGTGCCATCTGGCCTGCGCAAACATGGGTCTAGCTCAGTATGTCCCATGGGCCATAAGTGTGTACATGGGACTTTACTTACTATCAAGTTGACATAGAAAACAAATGAGCTCGCAATATTATCTGGACACTCGACAAATGAAAGACACATACAAATAACAGAAAATGTTGGACTATAAATGTCCTGCCTATCCTATTAGTTGTTTTGTTTTCCAGACTTCCAGTTATGCTTAGCTTCCTGAATATTCATTTTTTTAAATGTTAATTTTTATTTTAAGTTGATGTTAAATTATCGTTTGTGGACTATATTTTTGCTTACAGCTAAGTAGTATTGCTGCCAGTTTTTTTTTCTTTCTTTTTATGTTGTAGGTATGTTTATGGTCGTCACTAGGAAGAACGAAATACCACAATGTAATATACAAGTAAGTGGGAATATTCTTCAACAAGTGAATCGATACAATTATCTCGGAACAGTAATACCATCTGATGGGGGATGCCATTTAGATTAGAAAAAGAATTGCCATGGCGAAAATAGCCTTTAGCAAGATGAAAAACATACTGACCAATAAAAAGATGTCAATTGAAACAAGAAAAAGAGTGTTGAGGTGCTACATAGAGCCTGTACTTTGTATGGATGTGACAATGAGCAGTCAAGCTGGAAAACATTTGAAATTTGGAAATGTGGTTTCTGAGGAGAATGCAAAGAATACCATGGACAGACAGAAAAACCAATGACCAATTACTACAAGAAACGAAATTGTAAATTGATTAGAGAAATTAGACGTAGACAGTCAACATTTTTTTGATGTTATGAGAAGAAATAAATTAGAGAACTTGATGATAACTGGCAAGATCGAGGGGAACAGAACAAGCCCAGATGAGCGGTAAATTAATATGGGATGGGAAGGTTTAAATAATCATTGGGTAACCCGTATTGGATGGAAGGCCAGAATTTGAGACTTAGCAAACCTTGTTATTTATTTTACCTTGTTAAACTTGTAAATACTTCAATTATGTGTACATATGGCATTAACATAGCTATACAAAAAGACTGAAGGAGGTAACAGTGAGAAAGATGAATCATGCGAGCAAACATGGTATAATTCTCATGTTCGTTTAACTTGTTCAGTCACAAGCAACACACAATGTGTGACTGGTTATTCTTCGTGTACTAATCTACTGAAATCAAAAGAAAACCATAATTTGAATTAGATGACAGTCAAGACTTTGCAAGTTATGAGGAATAATCTAGAAAGCACAGTGGCACCTGTGGAAATTGATGGGAAGAGAGCAAGGGGAAGATAGAGAGATAAATTCATGACATAATCAGGACAAGAGCTTAAAAAAAGTCGCTTAAAAGTCGACAGGGTCGACTTCATTGCACCAAGTTTTCACTCATATGGCTCAGTCTCTTTCCACAGCTCGGAAAGCGGCACACAAAGCACAAACTCTGTAGCTCCAGTGACAACCCCAGGAATCTCAAGAAAAATGCACTCATGAACCGAAGGACGCGGCCCAGAATCGAACCCACAACTTTCAGAGCCCGAGTCAGATGGCTTAACCACTTCGCCACGGAGAGGATTCACAGTTGCATTTTAAAACAAATGCCCGCAGAAGTCGGATGTGTTGGCCTAAAGGTGCAAGTATTGCAGCTCTGCTGTAAACAGGCACAACGCAATCACATCCAAAAAAACTCTCCGGATGAACGCAGAAGAAGAAGAGGAATTGTGCAATGCTCTTCACATTCTAAAGAGCCTGGTTTCTTTGGCAGAGCTATAAAGATGGATTTTAATAGGTCACTAAGAATGTACCCACTTGTGTAGATGTCATTTAGGAATTTTGTCAATATTTCGATTCCAAAATCACCTGGAGCCTCAACTTCCTTCAATAATAGTTTAGTAATAGAGATGTAATATATTTATGCTGTTTTTTTTGTTGTATTATCAGGGACAAATACATGGTGGTTCTACATTTGTATCGGGCTCCTGAATTTTCAAATTCGGTTCTGAAAAATATTAGCCCACACACACACAAAATATCGTGGCTTCTGAGAAAAGGAGGTCAGCTACTGAATCTGAATTAGTTTTGTTTACGCATCAAACATGACTGGCACAATAAATCATGACATCTGAAATGGGAAGGAAGAGGAAGACACAAACATATTGGGACAAATTTAAAACACGAAGAGGGGCTAACCGAGGCAAAGCTAAAAGTGCAATCAATGTCAGAGAAAATACAAAGAGGAACTGCAGCTCTGCTGTAAACAGGCACAATGTAATGGTGTTTCTTTAAAAATGAAGGAGGACTGAAGAAAAAGAAGATAAAGAGGTACAGATTTGTGTTTTACTGCTGAAGGCTCTGATGCCAAAACATCCACTTGTTTGTAATATTCTTGAACTGCTGAACTTTTCCACTGTTGTTTTTCCTAATCTGATTATCATCTCCCAATGAAGTATTGGCACCTTAATTAACTCCTGTCACAACCCGTATGCTTGGTTATCTCTTGCAATGTGTTTCTCTTTCCATGTCCTCCCCATTTTTATTCATTTGTGCCTCTAATACTCTTTTCCATGTGCTTTAGACCTCCCTTTTCTTCTTTTGCTGTGTGGGTTCCACTGCAGAGACTTTATAGCTATACTATTAATGGGTTTTTCAATGTGTGTTCTATCTGTATATAATAAATCATCTGAATTCATTACAAGTCCATGTTTTCCCATGATCTCTTTCTCTATAATTTTCATATCCGATACAATCTTGACACTGATTGATTGATTAAGGATTGATTGACTGATTTAGGATCACAGCATTCGGGGCATTCCCATAAGCGCTCCGTCCCCATCCTCAGCAGCCAGCGAAGAGTTCCTACACCAATAGTACCAGTAGCAATCTGATTATATGTCCGTCTCGCTTTTCCTCTGAGAGTCAAGCGTCGGCCAGATCTCCTCATCACTCCTCGCTGTCTCATTCTTGCCAGATAATGGTGATCCATTTGCTCCTCCGAGGTGTGCACGTGCTCCCACAAGGCCGCAACCACGTCTGCCTTGTCATGCATCAATACTCCACCATGTTTTGCAGAGCCAGCCAATCTGTCTGCCTGTTCATTCCCCTGGCATGCCCCGGAGAAAAGATCCAGGCGATGCTTGCCACCCGTGACCTCCGAAGTGAAGCAAGCCACTCTGCCCGAAGCTTGGATGGTGAGGACAGGCAATCTTGACATTCTGGCCACCCAAATAAAATTTAGATATTGCCTTTGATTACTTACAGTAAATGGAGCTTCATTTAAATTCCTTCTTAACTGCTTCATCCTTATCATTTGTTGGCACTGAATCACATTCATGCTGTCTTTCTTTATTGTGGCTATAAATGTTGCTGTTATTATTCTAGAACTCACGGCTTTCCACTCTGGTATTCTTTCTCTGTCTTTAGATAGCATTAGGGCCACTCCTTTAATATGAGGAGCATTTCCTCTTTATGGCCTGAAAGCAGCAATGTTTCACCTGTGCTTAGAAGCTCTTTGTCTGCTCCCTTCCAAAATGGTTCACATAATCCTGAAAGGACAATCATATTTCATTTCCTACACTACTTTCCAGATTTATACATAGTTCTAACAGTCCAGGATCCAGCTCCAGAGATGTTCCGAGGTTAAAGTTGGTACATCGGCAATCCAGACTCCATGCTGCTTTCTCTACACATGTCTTCTAGGACAACTGAAGTAGGAATGATGGACAATACGCGAACACAGTAGGAAACAAAAATTAAAATGCAGAGAGCTTAAATGAATATGCCCTCACAGTGAAGGACTGGCCCTAATGCTATCTAAGAAGACAGAGAGTGCAGGCTTAAATTCAACAATAAAAAATAGAGAGCATCTGTTGAATTTTTTTTACCCAGGACATGCTGGTGTGGTGGGAAACAAGCAGGCGGGCAGATTGGCTGGGTCTGCTCCGCTGGGTGGGGTTTTGGTGCATGATATGGCAGTTGTGGTCGGGGTCCTTTGGGATCGTGTGTTTAGTGCTAAAGAACAGACAGATCATCACGGCCTGAAGAAAATGGTGCTGCAGGAAGTGACCAGAGGATCTAGCCGATACTCACAACTCAGAGGAAAGGCCTGACTGACACATAATCAGACTGCTACTGGTACCATTCATATTGGAACTCTTCACTGATTGTTGATGATGAGGACAGAGCATGTATGGGAATGTCCCGACTGCTGTGTTGGTTCTTGACTCAACAGTGAAAGCACTAATAGAGTGGAAAGCATTGAGTTCTAGAAAAGTAACAGCAACATTTAGAACCACTCTTCTAGGAGAAGAGTCTCCTTTCATCTTGATTGGCTACATTGTTTTCCTTTTCCCTATTGACTGGTTCATGATTAGTAGTATTTTGTAGCCAAAGTTTTCTGTGTTTAAAAGCATTTTTCTTGCTCCCTTCCAACTTGTTTCGCATAATCTCAATCTTATAAATTTCATTTCCCATACTTGCACTGTTTTTCTCAACGAATAGTTCTAACAATCTAGGTGTCAATTCCGCAGATTTTTCTAGATGAAGGGAGGTAAGTCGGTAATCCAAATGTCTTGCAACAATCTCTACAATACTCTACGCCATGTCATACTTCTTCTAGAGGAAGTCTCTGCTTCCACTTGGTTGGCTGCATTCTTTTTCCTTTTACTGTCTTGTTCATGATTGGTTAAATTTTGCTGTTAACATTTTCTGTGGGATGAGTTTGCCAGTCTCATGCCGACCCTTAGTCATTTCTTTTTTTTTTTTTTTTTGTCCATCAAGAATGATGATGATGACCATTCATTTCATTCAGTGGGGTTGAAAGTATGGAGCCGTGAGTTTTAAGATGGCTGATAAGGCCTATTTTGGCTCGAAATGTTCTTTGACAATGTCGGCAAAAAATGCTTGAATGCTTCTAGGAGGATCTCCTGCAGTGATTTTTGTGTTCAGCCTTTTCTTCACAGCTCTTGCAGTCCTGGTTGCTTCGCAAGTGACTGCACCCTTGCATAATGATGTACTCCACGAATTTCGGTTTGGCAGAAGTCTCCCAGGTGTCATGATGAATTCCAAAAGCCCCTAGTGAGATTTTCAGAATGTCTTTAAAGTAGAGTGTCATTTCTTACGACACGCATGGTAAGTTTCCTCGACTTCTCTTCCTTTTGAGGAACCAGTTTCACACCAACTCTTCTTAGTCATTTCTTACAACATGGATGGTTAGATGGTAGGTTACAAGGTATTCTTTGCTTTACTGTTACTTTCCTTCCTTATGGGACTAGTTAACACACATTCATTCATTCAATAGCATGTCCTTTGCAGAACCTTGTTCCCATAACAACCTTCTGGAAAACTTCTCGGTCATAAGCAAGATGTCCCGAATCCGATACACCCATCTGGAGATCATCTGCCACATCCTACACCCATCTTCTCTTTGGCCTTTCTCTTCCTCTCTTCCCGGGCATATAATACCCTATCCAGGTCCGCATGGCCGAATGGGTAAGAACGCGTGTTCTTAAACATCCGGTGTGCTGATGCCGAGGTAAGCGGTTCAACCCCTATACCGGACAGCTGGACTAAAATGTTGACCTGTCGTCCTTGACTTGGGGACGTAAATTACAAGTACCTCTGAAGTCGGAGTGGGTTCGCCTGATGGCGAGGGACACTGTTAATAGGGAAGGCTAACCCACACGCAAAATTCAGTTCATCAAAACTCTAAATAGTTACTACGCCTGACCCATCCATTATATTGTTCTCTCCAAACTTTTATTTTCATTATGTTTCAAATGACCAAAATATTTCAATTTTTTTAACGTGGTTTTTAAAACAAAATTGGGCACTCTTCCGAATAACGGTCGTAAATGGGGACAAAACTCTTAGTGTAAAAAGTATCCCTTACAGGGCCTTATTAGTTGATTCAATGTGTCGTGAACTGCTAGACCAGTGGTTCTCAACCTTTTTTGGCCAGTGCCCCCCTTCACCATATTTTCAGAACGTCATTCCCCCCCTTTCATATTTCCTACCTAAAAATCCCCCCACCCCTACACAGTATACGTAAAAATGGATGGTAAATATGTTAAAACAGGCCTAGACATACACATAAACGTGATTTGTGGGTCTACTTACTTTATAAAATTAATTTTAGAAGGATGAGACGTGCATAACTGTAAAGTATGAGGGAAAAGCAATATCAAGTAATCGGTTCTTGTATTAACGCGATCTTGAAATGATCTTCATTCCCCCCCCCCCCCCCCCTGGAAACCCTAAAATTCCCCCCTGGTGGGGGGGGGGGGAGATTCCCCACCGGTTGAGAACCACACTGCTAGACCGATCGATGGATGCAATAAATGTTTCCTGGGCCCAGAGGGCCATGACTGTCATCGGAGTGTATATCTATTTCCACATATAACTGATAGGTATACACTCCGACGAGTGTGAGGGCCCTCTGGGCCCAAAAACATTTGCTGCATCCATCGATCGGTCTAGCACATCACGTCACATCGAACTGAACCTGAAGTGATCGACAACACATTCAATGCTCGTTCCAATATGTACAATTTTTCCACAAAGAACATGCTTTTTGGACAGTATTTACAACTTTTGTGCCACAATTTCCACATATAACTGTGAAATATTATTCTATATTTTAGTTCGTAGTGTCTGTCGCATGATTGCGCACTCCGTCTTGTTCACATCTGCACATCACAACTTCAAAACACACTTCTCACTAAAGGTTTGCACTAGGGAGAATTGGAATGCTAGGAATGTAGCGTCAACATTATTAATAGCTGTGACACCCAATGATGGACAGATCATGTGGTCTAGGCCTGTTCAATTCATTGGTTAACCTAGAATAATCGCGTCGCCCGCTAAATGTTTTGGGTCCAGCGACGCTAAATTTCAAGCACATGCAGATTGACCGGCAAAGCATCCAGATGTGGTTTAGGTCTCTGTATGTCCCTCATCCTGATTCAGAAGGAAAGCTTCAGACGAAATTATGCCTGAGTTTGTTTATTTCTGAGTCAGGTAAAGCTTTAAGTATGAAAGTGTGTGTGTGTAAGTTCCAGCACGAATATATATATTTATTCTTCTTAGAAGATAGAAACCAACTTTCAACCAGTCCCAAGATGGCTACTCTCTGCCAGCGCTGATGTAGATATCTGACGCCCTTTATCTTTCGTTTTTCAGAAGAGTTGCTGTACAATCACTATGTCTTAAGCTGTGAAAAGAGGCACTTAAGCCTATACTGGCTGTCTGACTGCGTTCAGAGCATGTTAGTTCATGATAAACTATGATCTGTGTGCTCTAGGTGTCGCCTTAGTTGCAATCCACAGCGAACAGCCAACACACGCGAATGTGAGAAGGAGGAATGAAAGACTCTACCTCTTATCTTATATGTTCGTGGCGTGAAGACAGAATGTGTGTGTAACTGTTTAGCATCCATGACTGGTCCAGCATTTATACTGCTGTGATTTATTCGAACAAGCATTTAGCACTCTGACGAACCACAGTCCAGCTAACAGACCAACACCGGCACTCAAGTGAATGAATAAAAGAAGAATGGTGTTAGTTTGAGAGAATGAGTACAATGTGGTGTCTCATCTTTCTTTCACTCTGCATATATATGTGTGTTATTGATTGAGAGGCAGTGTAAATCCTCATAAGGAACATTTCACATAGACCTCCACATTCATACTAATTATATGTTAACTTATATTAACTTTAGAGTGAAATATTTAATGTATGTTTCTTTACATTATTACTTTGATGCAACATGTGGAATGTAGTTGATTAAACCATCACCCTGTTTGACGGAGTAGGTAAAGGACATAATATGCTTTCATGCATAAGCACTTCTAAACTGTCAGGGGGAAATATCACCCCAGTGTCAGAAGAAGTAAGTAAAGGAAATGACAGAAGAGGTGAGAGGGTATAAACAGGAAAGTATCCAGGCAGACTAAAACAATGGTGGCAGCACTGATTGGTAACATGAGTTAATATGTATGAGAATAACAATCATCCTATTTTGTTCCATTACTATGTAGGGATCAGATATGCTGGGTACATCTCATCATTTACTCTCCATCATTCTTTTCTAGCCTTGTCCGTCACTGTGTCTGTGTCCTCTGTGAGAACATCAGCCAACAGGCCACTAGGTACAAGTGCAGTAAAAAGAAAGCTTGCCCAATATAATTGCTGATGTCTAATGCCAGTACAAGGAGACCCACTGTAGCTCTTAACTTGTAGGTACTTCCTGAATCTGCTACCTTCTGTAACTCATGTCTGTAAACCCTTTTCATTTTTGTCCACTGGAGAATCATCATCCTTTGGCTAGATATAAATGTGGTTCACCATGTTTATCCACCTCAGGTGAGAATGACGGTGTTCGCAGATTGTCATGATCCAGAGGTGCAGAACATTGCCCAATAATGTACAATGGCTGTCAACCTAGAGCAGATCTGTAATATAAAGGTGCAACAGGAATCTGTGGCCAGGACCAAGAATATTCAACGTGGTCCCCACTGAACTGTGCCCAAACCTGATCTGTGTTTTCATGATTGATCTGGTGATTGACTATATCTGAAGTGTAGAAACAGTTCTAAGATCATTAGGATCAATTTTATACCTCAACGCAAATTACTTACAAATATGGCAGAAGTTTGGCAACATTTCATCACTGCTATACTTTGATTTTACTCAGTGAAACTTTATACTTGTGAGAACAATCAACAACTTTCAGGAACAGAGAGTAGTCATGAACTCCTCTGATTCATACAGTGTGTAGAGACTGTTTAGACTATTTGTTTTACAAATCCTTGAGAAATTTTCCAGTACCATCTGGGGTATTTATTACAGAAACAATAGCAGGCTAACTGATGGGAAGGCTTAGTGGACAAATGACTGAAATCATCAGTGAACTTAAATGAGAGTTCTTATTTCTAATGTTGAATATGAACATTATCTCAATGTCTTGATGTATTTCATACATGTCATAATGCATCACTGGTTACTTCCACAGGTTTTTATTTTGATTAATAAACCAAATTAACTGTTCCTGCATTCTTCTGTCAAGTCCATTGTGGTGTAGCAAAGCATTTTATTATCTATGTGTTTAGTTAGGAAACTACTTCACATAAAGGTAGTATCTGGAACTAGAGGTGACTGGGTAAACACTAATAGACAGCTAAATTCTGTCCTATTGTAATCTCCCAGGTTCCAGGTTACTCAGAAAAGGGAACTTTACATTTTATTAATTCCTGTGACCATTTCACCTAAACGGGAAAATGATCATAGGTGGGGGACTCTCGAGCTAATTAACCCTTTACAGGTCACAGCGGCCAATTCCGGCCGATGCCATAAAACGATCGTAGCGTCCGATTCCGGCCGATACTATTATGCATTGTAAAATCGCGATCTCTCGGCTTTCCGACACTTCCGACGGCTACTTTCACTGACAGCTTGACAACGTGGCCGCCATTTGTAAACGCGATAGTATGAATTTGAACGGACTTTTACGGACAATTTTTGATAGTTTTCGGGATTTTTACGCTGTTTTTCAAAATGGATTTCGGCGGTTCTTCAAGTGATAGCCGAGATTTCGCTAGGTTCAATTTAAATGACATTAAAGGGCACGAAGTTGACTATTAATCGGAGCTAGATATCAGTGCAAAGCGTTACTTTGCATTAGCAGTCTGAGTCGGACTTTAAAGAAAGTGATTATGATTCTGAAAATGTGTTTGTAAATTGGCGTATAGATGACGGAAAATCACAAGCAACATGCCGTATTTCATAAATATTTGTGTTCATATATGGATTACCGACAACAATCACGTGAGTAACATATTCTGCATGCTTTTCCCTTCATTGTGTTGTTTATTTAACTAAAATCGGTTGACTAACACCTTATTTGTGATGTTTTTACTAACGCGACCCGAAATTTTACCGAACCTGAAAAAATCTTGCCCGTTCAGGGCTAGAAAATGGACATGCGTCTGCCCTGTAAAGGATTAAGTTTCTCTTTTTCGGGAAGGAAGATTTTGGAGGGAAGAAATTAATTTTCCTGGGAAAACTCCTAGATTTCCAGAGCTATTATGGGTCACTTTGGCTTCCAAGAACCCATCCCCTCCAAATGAAATCAGTCCCATCCTCATAGCTTTACTTCATTGTGGGGTAAGTCAGAGTGGGTACTGCTTCCAACTCCCAACATGTCACAGTAGTGCTTAATATATATATATTTTTTTATCACCTAATGAGGCCCTGTAAGGTATGCTGAGTATCCTTTTTACACTACAGAGTTATGTCCCCATTTAGAACGGTTATTTGGAAGAATGCCCAAAATTGCATAATTGCAAACTAGAGAAATACATTATCTGAACCTGTCAACTCAAGATAACCACATTGTGCCTTTTGTTTGTGATGACCACTGTGGTCTATAATTATAAGCATATAAAGGCGCTAACCAACAAACACCCCTCTTCCTCCCCTCCCCCCCCCCCCCCCCCCCCTCCACCGATCATTGCCCCTACCCCGTTCAACTTCAACCACAGAAGTTACATTAGGGTCCATCGGATGGCTCAGAATAATAATCCTGTGACCGTACTGCCACACTTCAGATATTAATTTGAATGTGATTGTTGTCCAGAGAGGGGACCAACACTGATTTAGATTTCATCTTATTTATATTTAGGCTCGCTGTCACGGCCCCAGGGTTCACTGATCGAGGTCTCCAGTTAACGGAGAGCACAAAAAATTAACAATGGAAAGCATCGTTTCAAATATTATTGTTCAGTGCAAAAACGCTTACAAATGCTACACACTCCAGTGCCCAAATCTTTGTTGTTAATCCTGGTATGTGTTAAAAAGGTGTACATCCATAGATGATTAGCGTGCTGATAGAAAGGAGAATAAACGTAAACCATCTGTCGAGTCCGCCATGAAATCAACAGACGCTGGCTTTGTAGAGCGGAAGTGCTGGCACAGAGGAGGCTATTTGAAAATATAAACAGTAGGCCAAATTTAATAACACCAAAATATACCATACACATTAGTTAATACAGTAAAATATTAGCAAAATACATGTTGCAAGTATTAAAAGTAATGTAATTAAGTAAAATATAATGCTATTATATAGTATATATGATTTAAATATTCAGTTATTATGTTTTGTAGATTTGGCATATTTAGTTATGGCTCTTTTTTTAGTCCGAGGTCCACGTACGCTAATATGACAAGATCTACTTTAGACCTAACCTAACGAACTTCACAAAAAGATTGTACACTATATCATAATAACACACTTCCTATTTAGGGGGTCCACCCATATAAAGTAAAATACTTATAATTCTCTCTTAATGAACAACTGTAGTTATACATGGTTAGAATATATTCTGGACGATACACAAAGCGTAGAGGAAAAGTCATGAGGGTTTTTGCCTTTTAATCATATTACTGCTAGAATAATTAATATAACACGAAGAAATATACAGATTCGGAAAACAAAGGACATTTTTGCGACCAGCCCTCATTAGCAATCAAATAAAAGAAAACACAAAATGTATACTACCTAATGACGCTACAGTAACTACATTAGGTTTAGTTTAGTCGACGGATAAACATCACGGCACGCGGGTGTAACCCATAAGTGCTCCGTTCTACTCCTAACTCAAGCCTGAGTCCGGGGTATCTCAGCACAGTGCATGAACTCCGTAGCACCGGCGAGGATCCTGAAATACTTTGGGTAGATTTTTAACTCGAAATGTTTCCCGGGCAGCGCCGTTAGACTACTCTTTTTCGAATTCCAACTGCCAAGGGATTTTTTACGTGTGCAACAATACACACGGGAGTCCGATCTCACTGCCTAGAGATCAGGGGAAATTAGGTCACTATAAGTCCACGAGATCAAATCCCGGCCCTCACCGGGGTTGAACCGGGGACCTTCAGCACTCGAGGCGGACACCATACCTCGCTTAAAAGTCGACAGGGTCGACTTCATTGCACCGGGTTTTATCCCATATGGCTCGGTCTCCTTCCGCAGCACGGAAAGCGTCGCACAAAGCACGAACTCCGTAGCTTTTAGCGACGACCCACAGGAGTCTCCGAAACATTTAACTCGTAAACCGAAGGGTGCGGCCCGGAATCGAACCCACAACCTTCGGAGCACGAGTCAAACGGCTTGACCACTTCGCCACAGAGACTCCCAGGACACCATACCTCGAGACCACTCAACCCCCAACTACACTAGGGCATAATCTTTCTCTACTTCGATCGTCCGTTATTTTTGTTTTAGACTTAATTGTTTCGTACCTGTTTAGAGCAGAGCTGCGATATTTGAGCATTTCAGCCGAAACATCCGACTTCTTTGGGAATTTGTTGACAAGGTTAGCCTTCCCGGGTATTTCGCAGGACATTTCGCATTCTCAAAATAGTCCTCTCACTGTCCGTCTATTTCGGGCGATTCCAGGCCCGTGCATTATGCATGACGGTCGGTTCTCAAGAGGAGTCAGATGCAGACTATGGACATTCCCCGCCATCCAAGGAAGCTTCCATGAGTGCAGAGCTGACACATGAAGCTCTGGTACTGGGCTCAGCCAAGGATTCGTCACGTCCTGCATATGGCTGCTTATAACCTAATTTCCAATGTTGAGCCTCCTGTTCACTACAGGTCACAACTCTGTGGAGAAAAGAAGAAAGCAGTCTGTAGAATTTGGGCTTTGATGACGCTGACACGCTGAAGCTATCGATTCAGAATTTCTACCTAATAAATTTTCTAGCCAAGCAATTTTCCACTTGTTAGCCACCGAGTGTTGTTTTTGCCAACCACGTGACTGGGGCATGCAGTGTGCCAGTGCGGGGACATTCGGGATCTTTCCTTCAGCTTTGAGAAAGATGCACAGAAAGCATAGGTTTCTCTCATGGCATCCGTATTTCGTTAAGTAGATGACATGTGGTGGACGTTTGAACCGAGTTGTCATTCAGGAAAGATTTTCGTTTGGTTGACATTTGAACCTGTTATTTAGTAGAAATAGCTGTCGGCAGATATCAGACCCTGTTGTCAATTTAGTAGAGCATACCTTTGCCAATGATTTGGGGTGCGCTGAAGAGTGTCGGAATGGTTTTTGACCACTGCATCTCTAGGAGCCACCAACTCGAGATCCCAGGCCAGTTCGTTTTAGGCCAGGGATGGTAATTTATCCGTGGTGTAAGACGTTGACGTAAGGAGTCTCGCGTGCGGTTCCGTAAAATCACAAGAGTGCTGGATGACACCTGGGTGTGGTACATAGTATCCCATTATACGCATCACAACAGCTTTATTGTCAATAATATAAAGTAAGCAAACCAAGCAGAAAATTAAAACGGCAAACTGATTAGAGAAATTAAACTAGACAGTGGTCAAGAAATTTGTAGGCACATTATGATAGTAAATAAACGGGAGAACTTGGTAACAACTGACAAGATTGGGGAGAAAAGAGCAAGGGGAAGGCAGAGAGGTAAATATCTAGATCAGTGGTTCTCAACCAGTGCAGTGGGGAATCCCCCCCCTCCACCCAGGGGGAATTTTAGGGTTTCCAGGGTGGGGGGGGGGGTATTATTTCATGATCGTGTTAATACAAGAACCGATTATTTGATATTGTTTTCCCCTCCATACTTTACGGTTCTGTACTTCTCGCCCTTCTGATATTCATTTTGTAACGTAAGTAGACCCGCAAATCATAGTTTTATGCAGACATCTAGACTTGTTCTAGTATGTTTTAGTAAATTTAGCTTCCATTTTTACGTATACTGAGTAGATGGGAAAAGGGGGGCGGGGGTTATAGGGAGGAAATACGAAAGGGGGGAATGTCATTCTGAACATATGGCGAAGGGGTGCATGGGCCAAAAAAGGTTGAGAACCACTGATCTAGATGGCTTGGCCACGTGGCGTAATCCAGACAAGAACACAGAGCTGATTGTCACGTGACAACACTGGCCCGGGTCACGTGGCTATCCCGACCTGATTGTCGTGTGACAACACTGACCCGGATCACAGTGGCTGTCCCGACCTGATTGTCGTGTGATAACACTGGCCCGGATCACAGTGGCTGTCCCGACCTGATTGTCGTGTGACAACACTGGCCAGGATCACGTGGCTGTCCCGACCTGATTGTCGTGTGACGACACTGGTCCGGATCACAGTGGCTGTCCCGACGTGATTGTCGTGTGACAACACTGGCCCGGATCACAGTGGCTGTCCCGACCTGACTGTCGTGTGACAACACTGGCCCGGATCACAGTGGCTGTCCCGACCTGACTGTCGTGTGACAACACTGGCCCGGATCACAATGGCTGTCCCGACCTGACTGTCGTGTGACAACACTGGCCCGGATCACAGTGGCTGTCCCGACCTGACTGCCGTGTGACAACACTGGCCCGGATCACAGTGGCTGTCCCGACCTGATTGTCACGTGACAACATTGGCCCGGATCACAGTGGCTGTCCCGACCTGATTGTCGTGTGACAACACTGGCCCGGATCACAGTGGCTGTCCCGACCTGATTGTCACGTGACAACACTGGCCCGGATCACAGTGGCTGTCCCGACCTGATTGTCGTGTGACAACACTGGCCAGGATCACAGTGGCTGTTCCGACCTGGCTGTCGTGTGACAACACTGGCCCGGATCACAGTGGCTGTCCCGACCTGACTGTCGTGTGACAACACTGGCCCGACCTGACTGTCGTGTGACAACACTGGCCCGGATCACAGTGGCTGTCCCGACCTGATTGTCACGTGACAACACTGGCCAGGATCACAGTGGCTGGCCCGACCTGATTGTCGTGTGACAACACTGGGCCGGATCACAGTGGCTGTCCCGACCTGACTGTCGTGTGACAACACTGGCCCGACCTGACTGTCGTGTGACAACACTGGCCCGGGTCACAGTGGCTGTTCCGACCTGACTGTCGTGTGACAACACTGGCCCGGGTCACAGTGGCTGTCCCGACCTGACTGTCGTGTGACAACACTGGCCCGACCTGACTGTCGTGTGACAACACTGGCCCGACCTGACTGTCGCGTGACAACACTGGCCCGGGTCACAGTGGCTGTTCCGACCTGGCTGTCGTGTGACAACACTGGCCCGACCTGACTGTCGTGTGACAACACTGGCCCGACCTGACTGTCGTGTGACAACACTGGCCCGACCTGACTGTCGTGTGACAACACTGGCCCGGATCACAGTGGCTGTCCCGACCTGATTGTCGTGTGACAACACTGGCCCGGATCACAGTGGCTGTCCCGACCTGATTGTCGTGTGACAACACTGGCCCGGATCACAGTGGCTGTCCCGACCTGATTGTCGTGTGACAACACTGGCCCGACCTGACTGTCGTGTGACAACACTGGCCCGACCTGACTGTCGTGTGACAACACTGGCCCGGATCACAGTGGCTGTTCCGACCTGGCTGTCGTGTGACAACACTGGCCCGACCTGACTGTCGTGTGACAACACTGGCCCGACCTGACTGTCGTGTGACAACACTGGCCCGACCTGACTGTCGTGTGACAACACTGGCGCGGGTCACAGTGGCTGTCCCGACCTGATTGTCGTGTGACAACACTGGCCCGGATCACAGTGGCTGTCCCGACCTGATTGTCGTGTGACAACACTGGCCCGGATCACAGTGGCTGTCCCGACCTGATTGTCGTGTGACAACACTGGCCCGGATCACAGTGGCTGTCCCGACCTGATTGTCGTGTGACAACACTGGCCCGACCTGACTGTCGTGTGACAACACTTGCCCGGATCACAGTGGCTGTCCCGACCTGACTGTCGTGTGACAACACTGGCCCGGGTCACAGTGGCTGTTCCGACCTGGCTGTCGTGTGACAACACTGGTCAGACCTGACTGTCGAGTGACAACACTTGCCCGGATCACAGTGGCTGTCCCGACCTGACTGTCGTGTGACAACACTGGCCCGGGTCACAGTGGCTGTCCCTACCTGATTGTCGTGTGACAACACTGGCCCGACCTGACTGTCGTGTGACAACACTGGCCCGACCTGACTGTCGTGTGACAACACTGGCCCGGGTCACAGTGGCTGTTCCGACCTGGCTGTCGTGTGACAACACTGGCCCGGGTCACAGTGGCTGTCCCGACCTGATTGTCGTGTGACAACACTGGCCCGACCTGACTGTCGTGTGACAACACTGGCCAGGATCACAGTGGCTGTCCCGACCTGATTGTCGTGTGACAACACTGGCCCGGATCACAGTGGCTGTCCCGACCTGATTGTCGTGTGACAACACTGGCCCGATCTGACTGTCGTGTGACAACACTTGCCCGGATCACTGTGGCTGTCCCGACCTGACTGTCGTGTGACAACACTGGCCCGACCTGACTGTCGTGTACAACACGGGCCCCGGGTTTCACAGGGTGTTCCGACCTGGCTGTCGTGTGACAACACTGGCCCGACCTGACTGTCGTGTGACAACACTGGCCCGGATCACATGGGCTGTCCCGACCTGACTGTCGTGTGACAACACGGGCCCCGGGTCACAGTGGCTGTCCCGACCTGACTTCGTGTGACAACCTGGCCCGACGTGACTGTCGTGTGACAACACGGGCCCCGGGTCACAGTGGCTGTCCCGACCTGACTGGCGTTGACAACCGGCCACTACTGTCGGTGAAACACTGGCCCGACCTGACTGTCGTTTTTACACACGGCCCGACCTGATGTCGTGTGAAAACCGGCCCGCCGACTGTCGTGTGACAACACGGGCCCCGGGGTCACAGTGGCTGTCCCGACCTGACTGTCTGTGACAACACTGGCCCGGGTTACATGGCTGTTCCGACCTGGCTGTCGTGTGAAAACACTGGCCCGGGTCACAGTGGCTGCCCACCGACTGTTGACAACACTGGCCCGGGTCACAGTGGCTGTCCCGACCTTTTCTTTTTTGATTGTTAAATCTGTCTGCTATTCCGTCGTTGCAAGGGACGGTTCTCGGACGCTGACTTTCTTTTCTGTCACTACAGAAAAACAGATCATCAACACCCTTAACATAACTCTCTTCAAAGGTAGAAAAAGAGTCTTATCAACGATTCAGACCAAAAAGAAACCGAATTCGTAAAAGATTCAAAAATAGTACCTTGCGTATGTTGCGAATTGTCTGGAGGACATTTTCTTCATGCCACCCACGGAGTGTCATCTCATGGGTGTAAAGAAGTAGACACCCGGGTTTGAATATCTTTCACCTGATCTCTCCTTTTGATTTCGAGGAACTTCCCTGGGCTGGGCCCAGAATTAAAGTTCGTTCGGCCACACCGCTGCTTTTTTTTTTACCGGATGGAATCGCTGGCCAAATCTTCACTGGTCAGTTGACGAAGGAGATCCTCCTCCACGGCACACAAGCTCGTCATTGACACCAGAAAACAATAAAATAAGGTTCCT
>JACEFZ010026772.1:0-150812 GCA_014155875.1 Cepaea nemoralis
TGTTTAAAGGGAACTGAATGTTGTTGACGAAAGATGAGAACGGTAAGAATGATATTACACGACTTTTATAATTTTATAACGTTGTGGCCCGCGTAACTACCGAAAATAGTAGATATGGCCCTCTACTTGAAAAGCTTGGGAATCACTGCTATGGGGTAAAACCTTATGCAATGAAGTCGAACCTCTCGCCTTTTAAAATAGTGGCTTTTGTGTCTAAATACGTGCTTTACTTACAATGCCACCACAGTATTGTATTGTTACTGTAATGTATTGCGGGAGCCCCTTTTTGTGGAATCTGGCTCTGCAACACAACTTGAAGGTTTGCACTAAATGGTCCTTGGTAAATCCCACAATGGAACATTGCTGACATCTTTCCTTTGATGTCCCAAGCACGTGCTTTGCTGAATGGTTAACCGAGCACAGAGTGTGAGGTGCAACAATGGATCCAGAGTGTCGCACATCAAGGTGAAATAGTGATCTATACTGATGGATCAGTGGTGAGAAACAGACGTATTGGTGGGGTTTCATTGTGAAGGCTAATGGACGATTCTTAAAAAAAGGAGAGTCTGGCATATGAGACTACGACCTCCAGCATGAGAATAGAGGTAAAAGCAGTAACAGCTGCATTCCGTTGGTTAGAGAAGACCACTGCAACACACATTGTATTCATTACGGACTCAATGAGTATGCTTAGTATGGTGAAGAAAGGAATGTTTCGTGTGGAATGGCCCACCTCGCTTCAGAGGTCACAGATTGTAAGAATTGTATGGACTTTTTGCCCTGGCAATGCGGGGGTGCGGGGGAATGAACAGGCTGATAGGCTGGCAGGGAATGCAACTCTTGATGGTAGATTACTTATGGACAAGGAAGAGGTGGTCGTGCGCCTGTGGGACCAGGTGGATAAGGCGGGGGAACAGATTTAGAACCCGTATGTGAAAAGAATGAGATTGCGGGGATCTGGAAGAATCTCAAAACTGAGAGGGAAGATCAGGAGAACGTTCAATCAGATAGCGGTGGGGACGATTAGCAGTATGACTCTTCGCTGGCTGTTGAACGTGGGGACGAATCGCATATGGGAATGTGATCGCGTGCAGTGATGTCGGTTCTTAGCTCAACTCACCTCAACTTAACCCCGCATGTGAATATAACTGGACATGACAGAGCAGAAGAATGAAAAGTTAAGCTAGCCACTGTGAGTGTGGACTTCCTTTGTGGCTCTGAACGACCGGGGAGGGGAGTCGCCGTTTGAAAATAGAAGACGGAGTTGGTGGTCTGTGCGTGGCTTGGGGCCGGCCGCAGTGCAGAAAGACACCGCACATATGGGATAAAACCCAATGCAATTAAGTTGATCATAACATCTGTAGACCCCCTTTAAATTGTTCAATGGACTAATGATTCTTAGATGATGTTGAACATTAATATAAATACCATGATATATTGTATGCATGTGTGAACTCACCTTTTATTGGGCTACATATTGTGAGATCATCTAGTGCCTTGCAGACTGGCTTGAGCGATCTTTCTTCTCCACATCTTGCGATGTCGAATAGCCTGTATCTATCCATGACCTGATACCAGTTCATGCCATGACATAAGGTTATCACACATCTTTTCTCGTGTTTGTCTCCATTTCTCTTTCTACAAATCTTTCCCGTTGTCACAATATGTTCTAGCATCTGTCTCCTCGTGGGTTCGATGCTAACCCTCGCCTGGTACGGTAGGGAACAACTGACTACCTATCCCACCGTGCACTCCGATCTACAAAATGTGATAGTTATACTACACCATCCCCAGCACATTCCTGCTACGGGACTTCTGTCCCCGCCCCCTCTTAATATAACCAAAATAGTATTCCTGTCCCTTTCTGATGTTTGCGGTAAGTTGTCTTTGTGTCTCAGCCTCTTTCAAACCTTTAGATTGCTTGTTTTGGCTGTCCAATGCATTTTCAGCATTCTTCTTTAACACCACACCAGGGAACTTAATCTAGACACTATTATTCGTGTCCCTTGCTAATCTTCTTGCAGCCTTCAACACCTGGCATTAAAGATAATTTTGTCAGTAAATCCTGTCGGTTACCCGACACCTGGCTGCACATCTCCTTTGGAAATATTTCCAGATAATCTGCATGATAAAAATCACTACGCTGATACGCCTCCACTACTTATAAAGTCAGAGATTGTGCTGGAATGTTCACTATTCTTGTTTGTGAATCTACACTGATACCACTTAAGTACAAAATTGCTTATATGGGGAACAGGGATGCCTCTGTGGGTGTTCGTTATGTCTTTGACATCCTACAACTTCCTCATCAGGTGCCTGGTTTGGAGCAAATATTAGCTTTGTCATCATTTTGTTATGAAGGTTGATGTACCGGTTATGCTGACAATGGCACGAGTACCGTCGGACGTGTGTTAGCTACCAGCTTACGTCGTTCGTTAGGGGTAGGGGGTGGGAGAGAGAGAGAGAGAGAGAGAGAGAGAGAGAGAGAGAGAGAGAGAGAGAGAGAGAGAGAGAGAGAGAGAGAGAGAGAGAGAGAGAGAGAGAGAGAGGAGAAGAGACTGGCGATCTACTCCCTCCATGCAGTCAGATCTACAAATCTGATGGTCCAACACCTCACAGGTTCAGAGCAGATTCCCGCTATATCTGACATTAACAAAGCCTATTGCTAACATCATTATTTGTTGTACATCTGTCCACACACGCCTTTCATTGCTTCTCTTGCATAAGGTTAATGTGTATATATTGCACCTATTTTCTTGTGATCATCGTCACCTAGCAGGTTGTTTGCAGAAGGCCACAGAATGTCTCGACTACTGACTCTAACTTCTGCACTGTTATGCCCACGGTGTCTGCGATACTCTGTGTTCACCACCAGGCTGGTCGAAACTATGTCCTCCATCACTGTCCTTTCCAAGCCAGCTTGACGTTTAATATGGACAAAGTATTTCAGTTTATAAGACATGATTATGTTTTGGAGCCATCTTTCTTTCACGTTCAGATGTGGTAGAATGTCAGTATTTGCCTCGTGTGAGGACTTGATGTCGACCCAGGAAGGAATGATGTGTGTAGCACAACGTTCAATACGTAAGACCCTCAGGTGATGGGTGTCTGTTTTCTAATTATAAAAAGACTCGTCACTGTGACACGAAACGCCCCTTGTAGTACTGGACACTTTTTTATTTTTCATATTCTATTTACAGGACATTGCAGTCATAACCAGCATTTTTCAACCGCTGTTGATGTCTTGGTAAGTTTTACGTTCAGTAGTTTGCCATAAGCCGGCTTCGTGGCTTAGAGGTTATGACTTTTCTCCGTAATCTCGTATACTCTCGTCAGGTAACGTGATGACGGTTCAAATCAGCAGTGGTTCGAATCGCATCGGTAACTTACGGGGTATGTGAGCCGGCCGCTCAGAAAGCAATGGCAAACTACTGAGCGTAATCTTGCCAAGAGATCAACATACAGCTGAAAGATGCTGGTGTTGACAGCTAAGTCCTGTAAAAAGGATATGCTTAAAAAAAAAAAAAAAGTTTGCCATTGCTTTCTGAACGACCGGCTCACATACCTTTCCGTAAGAAACCAACGCGACGCGATCCGCTGCCGAATCCCGCGCAGCTGTGTTTCGTACGTCGGTATACGGGATTACGAACAGCGCCCTTAACCCATTCGCCTGGGAGACCGGCATTGGCGCTTAGCTCTGTTAAAATACGCCACTTGAGGTGAGGTGAAGTCAGCACATCTTCAGTTCACAGTTCCCAATTCTGTCTTCGTGTTTGAAATTCAGGTCTGCCTGGATGTTCAGACGGAGTTTCGTGGTGGTGTTGGCAATGTCAGTTTGCCTAGATAGTGAAGAGGTGGTGTTTGCGATATGCGACTCCCTAGGTGTCTAGGAGTATCGTGGTGGTGTTTATGATGTGCGTCTGCCTGGATGGAGTGTGGTAGTGGTGTTTGCCTGGATGTCTATATAGTGTCGCGGTGGTGTTTACGATAAACATGTACGACTAGATAGTGTGGTGGCGGTGTTTGCCTGGATGACCAGACAGTGTATGGTGGCGGTGTTTGCCTGAATGACAAGACAGTGTGTGGAGGCGGTGTTTGCCTGGCTGACCAGTGTGTGGTGGCGGTGTTTGCCTGAATGACAAGACAGTATGTGGAGGCGGTGTTTGCCTGGACGACCAGTGTGTGGTGGCGGTGTTTTCCTGGACGACCAGACAGTGTGGTGGTGGGTTGCCTCGATGACCAGTGTGTGGTGGCGGTGTTTTACTGGACGACCAGACAGTGTGTGGTGGCGGTGTTTTACTGGACGACCAGACAGATTTTGGTGGCGGTGTTTTACTGGACGACCAGACAGTGTGTAATGGTGGTGTGTTCCTGGATGACCAGACAGTGTGTGGTGGTGGTGTTTTCCTGGACGACCAGTGTGGTGGTGGTGTTTTCCTGGACGACCAGACAGTGTGGTGGTGGTGTTTGCCTGGATGACCAGAGTGTGGTGGCGGTGTTTGCCTGGACGACCAGACAGTGTGTGGTGGTGGTGTCTGCCTGGATGACCAGTGTGTGGTGGTTGTGTTTGGCTAGATGACCAGAGTGTGGTGGCGGTGTTTGCCTGGACGACCAGACAGTGTGGTGGTGGTGTTTGCCTGGATGACCAGACAGTGTATGGTGGCGGTGTTTGCCTGAATGACAAGACAGTGTGTGGAGGCGGTGTTTGCCTGGCTGACCAGTGTGTGGTGGCGGTGTTTGCCTGAATGACAAGACAGTGTGTGGAGGCGGTGTTTGCCTGGACGACCAGACAGTGTGTGGTGGTGTTTTCCTGGATGACCAGACAGTATGTGGTGGTAGTGTTTGCCTGGATGACCAAACAGTGTGTAATGGTGGTGTTTTCCTGGATGACCAGACAGTGTGTGATGGTGGTGTTTTCCTGGATAACCAGACAGTGTGTGGTGGTGGTGTTTGCCAAGCTCTGAGACCAGCGGGGTATGCAAAGCCTATATTGGAACTTCACATTTACTAGAGGCATATTAGGGTGTAACCAGGACATGGTTCGTAACATACATCCTGGCTGGGATTACGTCTAGATTGTTAATGTTTTCTCCAGGGGTTTAATGTATTTAATTGCCAACAGGCCCCAACCCAGAGGAAACTAAAGTCTGGTCAGTCTAGCTATCTAAGTATGTGCGTCTTTGTCTTTCTCTTATAACACGAAGTTAGCCAGTCGTCGCTAAATTATCATGGGCAGGTGTTGGTAACACATTGGTACCGAGCTACTTACTGTTCCACTCCGGCATTGCTCTGGCCAATCTACGCCTAATCTGACTATCCTTGAACATCTCCCACCTTGCTGATTATGGAGCCAAGATATTACACTTTTGTAATATTTTCAATTTCTTCAGTGAAAATGGAAATTTATTTTTAGTTGACATAGTTTAGCCTGGGCACATTTGTTTTTAAATAAAGAAAAAGAGTTTGATTCTCATCGTGCTTCTTGACAGACATGATCCACTCTTATAATTCTAAATATGTTACTATAAGGGGCGTTCATTTGAAATCCGTTCGTGCCACACCGCGGGTAATTGCGTACGTTGAACATGATCATGTCATAGTCATGTGATAAGTACTGACTAATGAATAAAAGAACACGTGCTTATTGTCCCATGATGCATAGGTTCTGTTTCTGACCGTTGAGAAAATGGCCGGGTTGACCCAAAATCCGCCCAAAGAACGGTGATTCAGTTTCTTTCATTTGAAGGATGTCGACCAGTGGACATTCACCGAAGAATGCAGGCAGCGTACGGTAACAAATGTGTGTCGAAGACAACAGTGACAGACTGGGCACGAATGTTTCGGAAAGGACGTCAGTTCATGACAGATCTTCGACGGCCGGGTCAAGCGCATATTGTTGCAACAGAAAAAAAACATCACCAAAATTGATGCAGCAGTACAGATGAACCGTTGTAGAAGCATACGTTCGACAGCGAAAGAACTTGATATGTCAATTCAAAAGGTCGTTCGTAAGAAACTGCAATATCGAAAGGTGGGTACCACGGATGTTGACCGACCACCAAAAAGAGGAACGCATGGGATGGTGTTTGAACCACTGCTGCGTGACAGAGTGGAGGGTGATGCATTTCTTTTCCGCATAGTGGCAGGCGATGATTCATGGTGCCACCACTTTGAGCCAAGCAGCACAAGAGAGAGAGCATGCAATGGAAGCATGCTGGATCACCAAACGCCAAAAAATTCAAATTACAGGTTTCCGCTGGTAAGGTTATGGCTTAGCGCATTTTTTTTTTTTTACCATGAAGGGCTATTGTTGGCCGACTTTAAAGAACCTGGTGTCAGCATCAACTCTACCCACTACTTGCAAACATTAGGCAAGCTGCAAAAAGCCACCAAGAATAAACGACCCGGCATGCTTTCTCGCGGTGTGATTTTGTTGCACTATAATGCTCGTCTGCATGTCGCAAAGATTGTGCAGGAAGCATTAGCAAGGAAGAAGTGGGAAATTCTGCAACATCCAGCCTATAGTCCTGATTTGTCACCATGTGATTTTCATTTGTTCGGACCTCTAAAAAAAAAGCTCTTAAGGGGCAACGAATTCACACAGATGAAGACGTAATGATCGCGGTAAACACTTGGTTCAGTGAGCAACCACAATCCTGTTTTTGCGGGTGGCATTCGCCGCCTACCTAAGCAATGGGATGCTTGCCTGAATGTCTACGGCGACTTCTTCTGACCAACCCATGGTGCATAATTCATTCAAAATGAATGCTTTGTTTAATTCTACCATACCTGTTACTGTTTCTTTCATGCTTTTTGTAATAAACCCATTGGAACGGGTTTCAAATGAACGGCCCTAATATATACTGAACAGACACTTCTTCTCCACACTGATAGACGCAATATTCTCCCTCAGGAGTGACACTAGGGAAGCACGGGTGACACTATAACAGGGTATCACACCAAAACCGGTATATACAGCTGTTAGCAGTGTTCTGGCAGACATCTGTTTTGTATGGCCGTGTAACATTACGACATCAACAACTGTGAAGTGTATCATGTGTACATATAAACAGTTACCATGTACACACTATGGTTGATGAAGAATAGTGTCAACACATTGGACAGGCGCAACTTGTGGATGGATACTCACTTCTGTGGGTTCATTTAGTGCCGTCAATATAGTTACATCTGACGGTATATAATACCCAGGGTGACCACACACACACACACACAGAACAGAATCCATAAAAAGTTTATTAAATCCTACAAAGGTCAAGCAAATTTCTTGTAATGTGGTGAGCGTAAACTTCCCCGGGAAAGTTAACCCGGTCAACAAATGCCCGCAGAAGTCGGATGTGACGGCCTAACGGCGCAAGAACACAGCTCTGTTGTAAACAGGCACAACGCAATCACGTCCGAAAACAAAACAAAAAACTCCGGATGAACGCAGAAGAAGAAGAACGTAAACTCCAGTCTGTATACAATCATTACCAAAAGTTTCAACAAGTTATCTTAATTCCAAAATATGCTCCAAATGTCCTCCGCAGCGTTGGATGCATACTTGTCAGGATATGTAAACAGCAAAATTAATGTTTATTTGGGTACCGCCGCACTGGAGGATGTGTAACAGAGTCCGTTATACTAAAAGAAATGCATAGCATGGGTTGCATTCTCTAAACCCGGGATTATCGGTCCATATTTGTTCGATGACGAAAATGAGAAAGCTCAAACGGTGAATGCAGAGCGCTATGTGGTGATATTGAGACAGTTTTGGGCATCACTGGGACGACGCAGAGGATTGGATCGAGATCAATAGTGGTTCCACCAAGACGAGGCCATCCCACACACATCAAATGACTCTCTATCCTGGCTGAGAGAGCGATTTAAGGGGAGACTGATCAGCATGAAGTGTGACTTTGAGTGGGCACCGTCATTCACTGACTTAGAACCTCCTAAATTTTTATCTATTGGGGGTATCTCAATGATAATATGTGCCAGAACAACCCTCAAATGATTGGTGAACAGTAATCACAGCAAAGATCAAGGAAATCCCCACAGAGGAATGCGGTCGAGTAATTGACAATTTAGCAAGTGTAAATCCAACGCTGCGGACGCTACTTGGAGCATATGTTAGAAAGAAGATAACTTTTATGCAAAGCGACTGAGGTAACTGAAACTTTTGGAAATGATGGTACACAGACTGATGTTTACGTTCACCACATTTCAATAAATTAGCTTGATCTTTGTAGGAATTAATAAACATTGTATGGATTTTTTGGTTTGGGCCACCCAGTATTTGTTTCCTATTATTCCAGTCTGAATATGTTATGGTAAATTAGTCTTTAGTTTATCGCTTTCTTCCATTTCTCTACCGTGTAGTGGCAGAGGGTCTTTATATAATTAAATGCACAGGGGGAGACGCATATTTAATCGTCTGGGACTTCTCATGTATTATTTTACTTCTTCTTCAGCTTTCCGAGCCATTGAGGTTCTTTTATTTTACTATTTTATTATTTTACTATGAATGTGAAATGTGGAGAACGACTGAAATAGTTACCAACAAATCACTAACATTCATTAATTAGTGCCTGCACAGAATAGGACTAAAATCGTATGATTGATTGATTTAGGAACCGACATCACAGCATTCGGGACATTCCCATAAGCGCTCCGTCCCCATCCTCAGCAGCCAGCGAAGAGTTCCAAACACTAATAGTACCAGTAGCAATCTGATTATATGTCCGTCTCGCCTTTCCTCTGAGCGTCGACCAGATCCCCTCGTCACTCCACGCTGCCTCATTCTTACCAGACTATGGTAATCCATTTGCTCCTCCGAGGTGTACACGTACTCCCACAAGGCCGCAACCACGTCTGTTTTGTCATGCATCAATACTCCACCAAGTTCTGCAGAGCCAGCCAATCTGTCCGCCTGTTCATTCCCCAGCACACCGACATGCCCAGGAGAAAAGATCCAGGTGATGCTTGCTGCCCGTGACCTCCGAAGCGAAGCAAGCCACTCTGCACGAAGCTTGCCTGTTCTCACCCTGCTTTCTGAGTCAGTTACAATCACAATGTGTGTATGTATCGTGTTCTCTATCCAGCGGAAAGCTGCACTGACCGCCTCCACCTCCATTCTTAAGCTAGATGTTGTGTTATCATACGCCAGGCTCTCCTGCACCAAATGCCGACCATTAGCTTTTGCCAAGAACCCACAGGCACTTCTCCTACCTCTCAACACCGACCCATCCGTGTAGATAATCACATCACCCGGGCGAGAATTATCCTGAATTAGTTGCTGAATTTCCACTTCTGTGGCCCCTGATGGTCACCCCCTGCTCAATGCGATTATATATAACTCTGCACAAGTCTGACTGCTCGGCTGGCACTCTGACCCAACAGACAGACTCCTTAATGTGGAGCTCACTAAGAGAACTACACAAATTCAAGTGGATCAAGAAGTGAGGAAAGATGCTGGCATCTGATAAGACACACATTGTGAACACCTGCCAATAGTATAATTAGAAAATCCTTCCTCTGGAACCCACACAATAAAATAAATAGAGTGAGACCTAAAAACAGAAGCAGAAGAGAATTAGAGACAGACAATAAGGGAGGACATAGATTGAACTGCAGGAGATGGCCAACGTTAGAAGGGCTTGGAGTCAGTCGGTTGAGGGCATATGTATGCCCCGTTGGGGGGAGAGGAGAGAGAGATTAAGGGCAGCAGCAGCAGAATACATTTCTCAAATAGCTATTGTGTAAATCAAATTTTCAACGCTTGCAGCTAGTGGATTTTCAAATCAAATAATGCACAATCAGAGTGAAGACTCACTAATCTCCATATTAAAATAATAATACTGGTATAGCCTTGTCTAGTGAGATGACAACTTGTAGCAACACAGAATTCCAAGCATATTCTTCTTCTTCTGCCTTTTATCTCCCAATGGATATACGCATAGGTCCCCAACCTACTCACACCAAGCCTTCTCTTAGTTTGATGTCTTTTGCAGCTCCTGTCATGTCCTCACCCACAGTATTCATATCTGCCTCTATAATTATTTCCTCTGTTTTTAGGCCTCCCTGTTTCTCTTGCACGCACAGTTCTGATTTTCTAAACAAACTTTATTTTCAAAGGGTTAAGAATTGGGCACGCAGGCCCGTCTAACATTCTATGTGAGAGGAGCTTAGTCAGCGAAGCAGAACTCTTGCGGTTTTCTCTAAATTCAGTCCTACTTCTAGGAGATGAACTTTTTTTCATCTTAGCGGGCCGAGTTGTTGTTCTTGTCTTTATTCACTTGTTCATGATTGGTTGGAATTTGCAGCTCAAGTTGTCTACGGGATCCTCTTTAGTTGTCTTATATAATATACTCCTTGGCCGCCTCTGATAGTCAAGTAGGTTAGTGTTACTATGCTTTCTCTTGGTCCCCGGTAACACATAGGTGATGCTTTGTATTAGGAACATCCTATTCACATAAACAAAGACACACAGAACCGCTGTTGAGGTAAATGATGAATAAATCAACCATTCAAACCACACACATCTGTTTAAACTTCAAACATGAGATTTCCCTAGAACTTCATCAAGCGTATAAGGATATGGATCCTGAAATTCTCGGTTGTGTTGATACTCCATTTTCCCCACTGATTGGGAAATATCATTACCGTGTTTGAGTCGAAAATGCTGAAACAGATTGGATTTTCTCTTCGTAAAGAAAGGGCATGCAGAGCAATAGTATTTAGCCACAATTTCCTCATGCTTCTCTGTCCAGTGAATTTTCAAATGGATTGCCTGTCGAATGACGTTGGCACTACAGCCAATCACAGGGCAGCCAAAGCCAGGCTGCCACACACCTCCTCTTGGCTTCAGTGACTTTCTAGATGCCAGTAACAATGAGTGCACACCTGGGAATCAGTGAAACAAAAAAAACATCATCTAGTTTCTACGTATATTTACATAATTGCAGTTATAATATATACATTTTTATATGAATGTCTTTACTTTTTTTTCATATTACAAAAAAAATCATAGTTTGTTATGCTCAATTTAATAAACCAAAAATTGTGATTTGTGTTTTTTATCTATGTGTGTAGGTGATGAAGATAAGAATTTCATCAAAGCATTGTATTAACATAGTTATTTCACCTGACTGAATAAGACAGAATGAAAAAAAGCAAAGTGAATTTACAACTAAACGCTCACAGCTGTAATAGTTTCTTGAATAGTTTAGTCGACGGATCAACATCACAGCACACGGGTGTAACCCATAAGTGCTCCGTTCTACTCCTAACTCATGCCTGAGTCTGGAGAATCTCAGCTCAGTGCACGAACTCCGTAGCACCGACGAGGATCCTGAAATACTTTGGGTAGATTTTTAACTCAAAAATCTTGAATGAAAATTAGCCTAATAAAGATCAAAGCCTGTTTTCGTCTTTCGCCAACAAAGACACAGACTGGCCTTCATTCCTCCATGCATTCAGACATACAAAATGTGTTGGCCCTATCATATAAAGACCGATAGCTGTTTCTTGCTTTGTTTGTTTAATGCAAACATAGTTGAAAATGCCATATTTCAACATGAAAAGTGCTTAAAAATAATGAACCCTTTCAAGTAATTGAAAAGGCACAACAAGAGAAAGCAATCCATCACTGAATAACACTCATAAAAAGCAAAAGGAGTCTGCGGCAACATGACCACAGGACATGGAGTCAAAGGATACTTTCTAACTCAGCACCAGGATATACACACGAGTTCAATAACAAAACTTTCAGCGACAGAAATGAACATCCAAAGCGAATCATGATCAACCATGCCAGGTAAGATGAAATGTTCCACTCCTAAAGACAGCAACAGGCTTGTTAGTAATAATTCATTGAGTCAAACACAATCCTAATTTGGCAATTAAAAAACAAAAGGTTAAACATTATCCTTTGTTATACAGTAGTTAACATTTTATTATAGAGACTGTCAGTTTTGTATCCCGTATATCCTTCATTTGGTGCTGTCTATCCTCTAATTACCGGTCTCTGAGGCGAAGGAGTTATGGTCGCGATCCGTAACCCCGTAAACCCTGGTTCGAAACACAGTAGTGCTGTTTTTTTTCTTCAAAAAAGGTATAAGTGCTGGTCATTCAGAAAGCAATGGCAAACTACTGAACGTAAAACTTGCCCAGGATTCACGAACAGCCAAAATGCTGGGGTTGACTGCTACATCCTGTGAAGGACATACAAGTAAAATTTTTTTTAAATCCACTAATTACACAGGATAGGGTTCAGAGCATATTAAATAGTAAGAGAGTGTCAGATCTTGCAACTACTCATGTCAGTGACATTATCAGAAGATCAATCTGCTGTGAATATGTCAGCATTATCTGCAGTGACTATGTTAGCATTCTCTGTAGTCATGATGTCAGCATTCTCTGTATTCATGTCAGCATTTTCTGTAGTGATGATGTCAGCATTCTGTGTAGTGATTTAGTCAGCATTCTCTGTAGTGATTTAGTCAGCATTTTCTGTAGTGATGATGTCAGCATTCTCTGTGTTCATGATGTCAGCATTCTCTGTAGTGGTGATGTCAACATTCTCTGTAGTGATGATGTCAACATTCTCTGTAGTGATTTAGTCAGCATTCTCTGTAGTGATTTAGTCAGCATTCTCTGTAGTGATTTAGTCAGCATTTTCTGTAGTGATGATGTCAGCATTCTCTGTGTTCATGATGTCAACATTTTCTGTAGTGATGATGTCAGCATTCTCTGTGTTCATGATGTCAACATTTTCTGTAGTGATGATGTCAGCATTCTGTGTAGTGATTTAGTCAGCATTCTCTGTAGTGATTTAGTCAGCATTCTCTGTAGTGATTTAGTCAGCATTTTCTGTAGTGATGATGTCAGCATTCTCTGTGTTCATGATGTCAACATTCTCTGTAGTGATGATGTCAGCATTCTCTGTGTTCATGATGTCAACATTCTCTGTAGTGATGATGTCAGCATTCTCTGTAGTGGTGATGTCAACATTCTCTGTAGTGATTTAGTCAGCATTCTCTGTAGTGATTTAGTCAGCATTCTCTGTAGTGATTTAGTCAGCATTTTCTGTAGTGATGATGTCAGCATTCTCTGTGTTCATGATGTCAACATTCTCTGTAGTGATGATGTCAGAATTTTCTGTAGTGATGATGTCAGCATTCTCTGTGGTCATGATGTCAGCATTCTCTGTGGTGGTGATGTCAACATTCTCTGTAGTGATTTAGTCAGCATTTTCTGTAGTGATGATGTCAGCATTCTCTGTGTTCATGATGTCAACATTCTCTGTAGTGATGATGTCAGCATTCTCTGTGTTCATGATGTCAACATTCTCTGTAGTGATGATGTCAGCATTCT
Organism: Cepaea nemoralis; assembly: GCA_014155875.1. Taxonomy (NCBI): domain Eukaryota; kingdom Metazoa; phylum Mollusca; class Gastropoda; order Stylommatophora; family Helicidae; genus Cepaea; species Cepaea nemoralis. Next base: position 13,375 of record JACEFZ010026772.1, read on the forward strand.
CTGTAGTGGTGATGTCAACATTCTCTGTAGTGATTTAGTCAGCATTCTCTGTAGTGATTTAGTCAGCATTCTCTGTAGTGATTTAGTCAGCATTTTCTGTAGTGATGATGTCAGCATTCTCTGTGTTCATGATGTCAGCATTCTCTGTAGTGATGATGTCAGAATTTTCTGTAGTGATGATGTCAGCATTCTCTGTGGTCATGATGTCAGCATTCTCTGTGGTCATGATGTCAGCATTCTCTGTAGGTCATGATGTCAGCATTCTCTGTAGTGGTGATGTCAACATTCTCTGTAGTGATGATATCAGCATTCTCTGTAGTGATGATGTCAGCATTATTTAGCAGTGATGTTATTTCCTGTAGTTACAATGTCAACATGTCTACACAAATGATATCAACATTATCTGCATGTTTTGATGTCTGACATTTATATCTGTAGCTTGAACTTAAAAATTGAAATAATATGCAGAAGCAAACAAGAACAAAAAAACAGTTGGCTAAATAGTTAAAATAACATAACCCACAGGAAAATCTGAACGAATTGACACAGAACAATACCAATATGAGAACACTTTGTTAAAATATGCAGCATTTTACACATTTATGAGATATATAAATAGGGTTGGCATGGAAGTTAATTCTCCTCTACAAGACTTATCCAAGCAAAGAATGCAAAGTTAATGGAAAGGGATCAATAAATTCAGGATTGGAATGAAACTCAACTTTGCCAAAGCACACATTGACATTTTCTCTATGCTTGCAGCGAATATGCTTCATTAAATTTGATTTTCTTTTGAAGGACAAACTGGTGCATAAAGCACAGTGGTAGTAGGCAGTTATTTCTTCATGCTTCTCTAACCAATGACTGCGCAAGTCAGATTTATTTCGACAAAATTTCGCCCCACAGCCAAAGACTGGGCACCCAGTTCCAGGCAGCCAGAGTGCCGAAGACAAAGTGCTTCTATGATCAAGACTGTGACCTGAAAAGGAGAAAAAAAAATACTGTTTTAGCACAGCTGCAGATAAGGAATAGCACCATGAAGAAATGCTGATACCTTGAAAGTGTAATGAAGACATGTCAACGGTACATAGTCTAGTTTTGAAAAACACATGTCAGAGAAAACAATACAATTCCAAAACCAATCTTGCGAAGACTTCATATAGACTAGGTCATTATGAGGGAAGAAAAGTGAACTTTCTTTCAGTCTTTCCCATGTAAAGAAATCTCTTATATTCACTTTAGGCCAGGACAAATCTAGGAACCAACACCACTGAGACTGCTATGATGATAAATGAATGCAGTAATCACCATGCTAAGTCACCAGAAATTAAACTTAGCAGAACACTTACAACATTTAACTGTAACGTTAAATCAGTACTGCTGTAGTGATAAGAAATGTGGAAAACTACTAAAACAATGACTAATAAACTAAAAACATTGATAAACTAGTACCTGTGCAGAACAGAAGGACTGAAATGGTATGATATAATCAACAGCTCATGGAGAGAACTAAGCAAAGTCAAGGGAATCAAGAGATGTGACGCCTGGCACAGGCTAGGACACACAATGAGAACACCCAATAATAGTATAACTAGAAAGTCCTTTCTCTGGAGCACATATTTCACACAAAACAGAGGAGGACTTAAATGGCACAGAGGAGAGACTTAGACAGATGAATAATATGGGAAGGGCAAGCAGGGAGCCGAAGGGGATTGCAACAGATAGGATGGCTTAGGATGAGTGGTCGAGGGCCTATGTTCCATTGGGTAAATAAAGTACAGCAGCAGCAGCAGAAGAGCCCTTATACTAATATTTTTTTTTTGCATATGCTTTACTGGACATTGCAGCCAACACCAGCATTTTTCAGCTGCTATTGATGTTTTGGCAAGTTTACGCTCAGTAGTTTGCCATTGCTTTCTGAGGACCGGCTCACATACTCCTGTAAGTAACCAACGCGACGCAATCCGTTACCGAATCTTGCGCAGCTGCGTCACCCAAGTGAATATACGGGATTACGGAGAAAGTTGACCAACATTATTGGGTCACTAATAATTGAACAGAATGTTGATATAAGTTTTACAACACTTGGACAATGTATTCATCTATGAAAGTCAGGATGCCACTAATTGGTGCCGATATTTCCAAGCAATCATGATGGGACAACTTCAACTGAACTTTCTCTTTCATTTTGTCTTAATTAGAACATGAATTTAGTTGTGAATCCATGGAAATAATTCATCCTTAGTCTTGAAGTACAACCAACCAGCACCTGTGGCTTAGAAGATAGTGAATGCAGTTTCATAATGCCCTGATAGAGTTGAGGGCTCGAAATCAGTTGCTGGCAACTTGAAAGCAGACCACTTTGCATTCATTTTCATGGTGTGAGATTTCAGCCGTTCAGAAAGCAAGAGCAAACTACTGAACTAAAATTATTTATAAATATTTAATTAATCATAAACAGCTAATACATGCTGGGGTTGAATAGAACATCCTGTAAAGGACATGCAACTAATTTTTTTTTTTTTAAAAGTCTTTAACAGTAAATTAACACTCAGTGAGAGAAAAATAGTCCAAAAAAACCCACACGTCCTTTAACACTTACTGTTTCGCTGTAATCATATTGTGCAACATGACAGCTCAGACAACTCTATGCTTGCAAACAGTCACACCCTATAACCCCTACACGTTATGATGAGCAAATTTTCAAAATGTCAAAACACAACATGTGGCTACCATTTTATATGATACAAGATCAGTATTGCATATATTGCAGGTTTACTTGGATTATGGGCAAGTTAAAATGACTTGTCCACAGTAGTTATTTTCATAAATTATAAAAATTACACTGAAAAGGTGAGAAATAAAGTATAATCAACAAGAAAAAAGGTCAACAAATGTAAAATTGTATTTGCACATAACAAATAAGTATGCCCCAATGATTAATTTTTCAAAACATTAAAGGGGCTTGTCTCCCTCTCTCTCACACATCAATGCACATACGCACACATACATATATTCTGTAATAAGCAAAAACCAGACAGTTTCCCAGCAGAAGCTATAAAAGCTAATATAAACACCTCAACTGAATTACTGCACAATTTATTTCACAGACTGGGAGACTGAAGAAATACTTGCAGTCTGTAGGATGAATAGCTGGTGAAACTGATACACAAAAGTGGCTGCAAGAACACAAGAATTATATCAGAACAATGTTAGTGTCAGTTTCTGAGAAAATATTAAGTGTGATCATTCTAGAGACAATAAGAGATGCAACTGACAAACAAGGAATGAACAAGAAGGCTTCCACCCAAACAGATTTTCCACTGACCAGATAACCACAAACAAGGAATGAACAAGAAAGCTTCCGACCAAACAGATTTTCCACTGACCAGATAACCACATCAAACAAGGAATGAACAAGAAAGCTTCCGACCAAACAGATTTTTCACTGACCAGATAACCATTTTATGCAAATAGAGCAAAGCACAGAATTGGTCACTTCAAATTGGATTTGCGGACTATGAAAAGGTGTTCAACAGCATTTATAGGGAATTTCTTTATGATAAGGCACTATTTGACAATCATTAACTTAATAATGGCAAGATATAAGGACATGAAATGCAGAGTTCTTCATGAGGCAAAACTAACAGATACATTTGAATAATAAAGAAGAGCAACATGACACCTCTTGCCACCATTATTATTCTTACTGACTGAAGATTATTTATTTACCTTTATTTTAAAAGGGTTACAAATTGAGCACGCAGGCCCGTCTTACATTTGGCCCTTCCAATCACTCATCTTTCATTCATCAAATGTGCATGTTACATTTACATAGGAAAATACATTGTCAAATGAATGTTGTAAACATAAGCAATGCATATTACAATGTTATGAGACACATCCCTCACCCAAACATTCCCCTCCCACCCCACACATCCCCATCCACCCACACACAACACCCACCCACTGACACACACCTCACCCACCCACACCCTCCATTCATCCACCCACACCCAGCCATACACATTCCCCACCCACCCACACACACACACATCTCCCCACAAACACACCCATCCCCCAGTGATTGAATTGTGAAGACTACAATAATTATTGTCAGAAATGGAAATCAATAGAATCAGACAGTGCAGCTGGATGTCAATGACATTGCCCTCCTGAACTACACACAAAATCAGATACAAGATGAACTAAACACAAATGATGGAAGGTCACAACAATTAGATCTATAAATTCCTAAGGGGAAGACAATAATAAAGGGAGTACATCAAGCAAATAGTTCCAGTCTTCCTTGGTGAAACCTTACATTAATATGCGGAAGCATACACTACTTTAACTAGCAATGTAGACAAAAGTGAGGGAACAGTTGGAGATATTAGACTTAGGATACAGAAAGACAAGAGAAGTTTTCATAACACTAGGAAATTTATGAATGTCACAAGAAGTTAAACCTAGTATAAACTTAGAATATTTGATTCAAACACCGAAGGAGAATTGCCGTGTGGCTAAGAAACATGAACAACTAAACCATTGACTAATAAACAACTAGAATTCATTAAATGATGCCAGCATAGAAAAGAATGACTGAAATGTGATGACAGAATCACTAATGATGAACTTAGGGAGACGACTAGAGAGATTTCAACAAATCAAGACACTGGAGGACACACATTCAGAAAACCTGATAATAGATTGCTCTGGAAGCCACTAGAATAAAAACACAACAAAAAACAGAAGATCTAAAAATATAAGGAGAAGGGAATTAGAGATAGGGATGAATAATTTAGGGAAGACATGCAGGAGGTAGCAAAAGATAGGATGAGTTGGTTGAGAACCTATAGTCCGATGTGGGATACACAGACAAAGCCAAGATAATCCCACATCAGGGTATCTAATCAAAGCAAACATGTTGCGAGTAGAACAACAAATATCAGTTTCCTGCCTAGCTCGAGGAAACTGACACAACATTATACATACATTCACAAATATTGACCAGCACTCATGGCATCTTCCCCAAGCCACACCACTTTCCTTGCCACGAGGGCAGATCAATACCTGAACATGTATTGTTTACATTGTATTTAAACATGGCTAACCCATTTAAAGGTTAGCAATAAGCTACAATGATTCGGATCTGTTCACATTATCAGCCACTTTGTGTATGAACTTTCACACCGCCAGCATAAATCATAACAAAAGATATCGTTGATTTATTGTCATCTGTGGGATAGTGCAGCATGCTTTTCATTATCAAGTGCCCTGCCAAATAGCATAGGTGTTAATTTATCTCCACAGTTCTGTCCTTGGTGTTTGGATCAAGTATACTGATGATTAGAACAAGAAGAGCCATGGCAAAGGTAGCTTCTTGCAAGATGAAAAACATACTGACCAATTAAAAGATGTCAATTGCAATGAGAAAACGAGTGTTGAAGTGCTACACCGAACCTGTACAATTGTATGGATGTGAAGTGTGGACAATGAGCAGCGAAGCTGAAAAATAAATGATGGTTGAGGAAATGTGGTTTCTGAGGAAAATGAAAACAATATCATGGACAGACAGAAAACCATGACCAAGTCCTACAAGAAACAAATGAAAATTGTACACTGATGAGAGAAATTAGACGTAGAAACCAACATATTTTGGTCACATTATGAGAAGAAATCAATTGGAGAACTTGATGACAACTGGCAAGATCAAGGGAAGAGAACAAGGGGATGCAGAGAACCTGGATGGCTTTACCATGTGGTATGGCCAAGACAAGAACAATGAGCTAATCCACGACTCTGGTGATTGTGTGAGATGGCGAATCATGACCGCGCATGCTTACTGACACATGATGAATAAATATTGATGATATTCCTCCATGCCACCACCTTTGGCCATCCAGCATAGTTTCTCTCAGTCCGCTTCTTCCACTGCTGATCTTTCCAGTCATCACAATGTTTTCCAACCTCTCGCTTCTCAATAGCTTGACCAAAGAACATTGTTTATCTCTTTCATACAGCTGCTTACAATATTCTACATTCATTTGGTTTTTTTTTCTCAGGCACTCATTGTTATCTATACTGGAAACATTCATCTCAGAAACCACAACTCCATTACTCCCAACTGCTCCCTGATTTGTTCATTTACATTCCAAGATTCACTGTTTTTAATTATACAACATTTCAGTACTATTGTTTGCTCTCTGACTCTGATCTGTAGAATATCTTGGGAAGATAACAATATGATTTCCCTTGCATTCTACATCTATATGGTACCTCTCATAAAACATGTTCATGACCATAGTGATAGCAGATGAGTCTTGGGTTTACCATCATGACCCCAGTCCATAACTTATTTGCAATTAGATAACCCTGGACTCTCCAACATTTGCCAAGCTGAGAGCACAGAAATCTGAAGGAAAAATTATTGCTATTTTTGGGGACTTCTAATTGTCCTATGATGATCTGCCTTGTGACAACAGTTAATGGGCAGCACTATGCAGATCTCCTTACCAAACTTAAGAATGCTATGACTAGAAAATAAGGCGGCACATACCCAAAATCTTCTTTTGTTTCAAGACAATGCTACCTCTAACAAAGCACGGCCTGTGCAGCTACCGACGCAGAATTTTAACATTGGGATTCTTTCATGTTAACCTTGTTCTCCAGTCTTGTCCCCCCCCCCCCCCCCCCCCCCCCCCCCCCCCCCTAAATCTCAAGGGGGAAAAAGGTTCAAAGGAAATAATTTTGACAATTATGTAGTTTGAAAATTGAGTGTTCTACTCCTAAGGTCTTTTCAGGATCATGCAGTGATGATATCAGTGTGTGCAGGTCCGCATGACTGAATGGATAAGAACGGTGTTCTTAAACATCCAGTGTGCTGATGCCGAGGTTAGCAGTTCATCCCCTACATGGACAGCTGGACTAAAGTGTTGACCTTTCATCTTCGACTTGGGGACGTAAGTTAAAAGTACCTCTGATGTCGGAGTGGGTTGGTCTGATGGTGAGGGACACTGTTAATAGGGAAAGCTAACCCACACGCAAAATTCAGCCCATCACTACTATAAAAATAGTGTGTATGGACTACGCTTGAGATCAAAGCGAGCTAGCGCCAAAATAAAAAGTGTGTCAACACAAGTGGTGCCTATATTTAAAAAAGAAATAAACACTATACACAATTTTAGTTCTATACGACATTTTCTTCATAGTCAGGGCAAGGACTTATATTCAGGCGTAAATGGAAAATTCTGTAGTGAAAAATCAATCAACAAAAGACAAATATGACAGTATATAGTTCACCAATGTCAGTACTGACATATAAATGTTGAGTTACTGTTTGTGAATCATTTGAAGACGGTGAGTTTTAAATCAAAGTTTCCCCGGGAAGGTTAACCCGGTCAACAAATGCCCGCAGAAGTCGGATGTGTCGGCCTAACGGCGCAAGAACGCAGCTCTGCTGTAAACAGGCACAACGCAATCACATCCGAAAAAAAACTCCGGATGAACGAAGAAGAAGAAGAAGAAATCAAAGTTTAAAGATTTTTTAAAAAGTGAAAAGGGTTGTGCTCAATCTTTAAATCTCAAATCCCAAAACAACCAAATAAAGTCTGATGTACTGGTCGCTTGAACCCGATAGAGGGTTTGGAGGTGTCACAGTGAGGTTGGGTTAGAAACCATTAAGTACTGGACTGACAATTCAGCATGTATTGATGACAGAACAGTTCAAAGAATAAAGCAATAGACATTGATATGACCATGAGGACATTTCTTGAAGTCAATAATTGAAAAAAAGCAGAGTAGAAAAGAATGTGACAGTTATACTTGATTGTGAGCATCATATAGAGAAAGTATGGATGTAACAAATAAAGCTAGGAGTACAATGGGATGCGTTTTGTCACAGGATCTCTTCTCCCTCTATAGCAAAGCAATAATGAGAGAGATAAAAGAGAAGCCAGGAATACTAATTGTAGGTTATAATATAAACAATATACACTATGCAGACGACACAGTATTGGTGGCGGATAATGTAAAAGACTTAAACAATTGTTGGACATTGTTGTAATAGAGCAGTGGTTCTCAACCTTTTTTGGCTCGTGCCCCCCTTCACCATATTTTCAGAACGTCATTCCCCCCTTCTTATAAAAAATTTGGCCCGTGCCCCCCTTCACCGTATTTTCAGAATGTCATTCCCCCCCTTTCATATTTCCTATCTAAAAATCCCCCCACCCCTACACAGTATACGTAAAAATGGAAGGTAAATTTAATAGCATATACTAAAACAAGTCTATACATTCACATAAAACATAATTTGTGGGTCTACTTACTTTATAAAATGAATTTTAGAAGGATGAGACATACATAACTGTAAAGTATGAAGGGAAAAACAATTTCAAGTAATCGGTTCTTGTATTAACGTGATCTTGAAATGGTCTTCATTCCCCCCCCCCCCCCGAAACCCTAAAATTCCCCCCTGGGGGGGGGGGAGGGGGGAATTCCCCACCGGTTGAGAACCACTGTAATAGAGAGTGCAAAGAAAGGACTCTGAAAATCTAGAAAAACAGTAACAATGGTGAGAAAAAGGTGACACCAAAATATGAACTGGAAATAGAAGAGAACAAGTGGATAATTTTAAATACCTAGGGGCATTTATAACACCAGATGGAAGGTGCACAACAGAGATTAAGAACAGAATAGGGCAAGCAAAAGATGCAATTCAGAAAATGAAATGTATCTTATACAACAAGTCACTATTATTAACTGTAAGAGAGTGCTGAAGTACTACATAGAACTTGTTTTGCTGTAGGGCAGTGAATCTTGGAATGTACATGAATAAATTAGGAAAAACTTGGAAGCAAATGAAATCTGGTTTCTGAGACAAATGTTGCAAATTCTTTGGACTGTCAGAATAATAAACAACAATTGCCTGAAAGAAGCTAATGAAACTAGAACAATATATGCAACAAAAAGAAAGAGACAAACAGCTTTCTTTGGTCATATGATGAGAAGAGAGGCATTGAAGAACATCGTGACAACTGGAAAGATCAAGGGGAAGAGTTGCAGAAGCCGATCAAGAGAAATGATGCTGGATAGATTGAGACTGGTGGCATGGAGGAATATCTTAAGCAGAGTTGATCCGTAACACCAAAGACCTTTGTGGAGAGACATGAACGCCTACGCTGGCTGGCAGGGAACTTGATGATGATGATGAATGTCAGTCTAGATTATGCATCATTAGTTGTATAGAATATATGAGTGTGGATTGCAAGAATTAACATGTTGTTAGTTCCAGTTATTGACCCAAGTGTCTAGTTACTGGGCCTAGACCAAAATCGAGAAGGTATAAATGCCATACTAGCTTTTTCAGAATGGGAGTCTTGTGCACAGCAGGCAAAAGACAATACATTCTCCCAATGACATGTTTTATAATGTATAATGTAAGCTTGTTTAGTTATTGCTTCTTCTTCTTCTTTCGTTCACCTGAAATATGTTTATAACTGCAGTGCTGTCTCTTGTATGAATCTAACAGTCTTTTTTAGTTCACTCAGCGGTCCATAGAGTTTATCTTCCACTGTTGTCTCTCTAGGCCAGAAGGTTCGCCTGGATATGTTGTTAGTTAGTTAGGTAGTCGAGGATCCAACTTCACGGCAATGGGTCGTCCCCATTATGCTCCGTTCCTGTGCCAGTGAATATCGCACAAAATGCTCCGCAGTGTCCAATGTGAAAAGTGTAATAAGTAGGAGTCTCTGCAATCCAACAGCCCGCACAGGTACACTGTGCATAATGCCGCTGCCAGAATGCCAACACAAAATTAATCCACGAAAACCACAGTTCATCGTCGAAGGACTCGGCAGTCACCAGAAAGACCTCATTGACCCGGGTTTTCTCACATGGCTTGGTCTTTCACCGCAGGGCGGCCTGCCGAAAGTGTCACATAAAGCACGAACTCCGCAGCTTCAGCGCCGATTCCCGGGAGCCTCCTGAAAAATGCACTCATGAACCGAAAAGGCAACTCAGTCAATTCAGCAACAGCCGGTAGCCATTGTTCCGAACATGCAGGTCACTGTACAGGACAGATGTAAAAGCATTCTCCGAGAATTTTCACAGCTCACAGTGTCGCCCATGCACTCACTCAGTAGCAGGGCAACGGAACCATGTACTACCAGTCCAACATGAGGAAAATGCAATTGCAAACCATAGCTGCAAGCATAAACACGCTACAGGCCTAAACGGTTCAGCGCCTAACCGCCATATTGGCGACCGGAAGTTGATATGTTGTAGTTAGGGCAATCCTGGAGTATGTGCTCTGCTGTCTGCGATGCCAAACTGCATGTGCACATGGCTGAGTCACAAATTTTGAATTGTGTATACATGTGGTTGCGTAATCTATTGTGTCCTGTTCTGAGGCGCAGAAGAATGACCTGTTCTGGTCTGTCCATAACTGTGGTAGTCGTCTTGAGTAGGGTTTGGTGGCCTTCTGACTGATTTGATCATTCTTATCTTTTGATGGTATGTAATTGGCACATCAGGTTGTTCTTCTTTTGCTCTTTCCTTAGCCAATTGATCAGCTCTGTCGTTTCCAGGGACTGTCGTTATTGCTAACAATCTAGGTGGTTTATTCTAGACACTTCATTTCTGTACTGACTGGAGAATGAGTGTGTTTAATTTTATGAGGAAAAACATGTTATATGTAAAGTAGTAGGTGGATAATTGAGGTAGTGATTGTAGTTGCTCTTCATTGTAATTGATAATGTACAATAACGACTAATAAGGAAGTGTACTGAAGAGCTTGCAATGAATGAGACTGCACCTGGAGAACTATATATAATAATGTCCACTTGCCAGTTATCAGCGACAAGTTCCGTGCGCCACATCAGGGCTGTAGAATGTAAATGCGCTGAATATTGTGCAAAATTGAAGCTATCTTCCTAGATAACAAACATCATGACATCCATAACTAATTGGACTAGGTGTCTGACTTTGCTTTGGCCAGAAGGGACAAGCTGGACTGAGGCCAGGCACATTTGTTGTTGACATGAAATTGTCAAAATAGAATCTAACTGAAACTAGATGAAGTTATGTTCATGATACATATCCTACGCTGAGGTCACCATGGCAGAATGGATAAGAGCACTTGGTCTCAAACACCCGGTGTGCTGATGACAAGGCAGCGGGTTCAACACCTACACCGGTCAATTCGAACTAAAATGTTGACTTCTCGTCCTTGAAATTGGGGACGTAAAGAACAAGTAAATCTGAAGTCGGAGTTAGTTCACCTGATGGCGAGGGACAGTAATAGCAGGGAATGCTAATCCACACACAAAAATGAGCCCAGTGCACTAAGAGTAGTAGCGCATGTATGGATTACACTTGAGTTCAAAGCAAGCAGAAGCAATGATTGAGTCAACATTGATGTGATACTTGTGAGTATTGTCCTTATTCATACATCTTCACTCTTGTGAAACCCTGAAACAATGGAGACACTGAGTAAAAGCCAACTAGAGTTTTCTGACACATTTATAAGTCAACTTTCCTCAACCACTACTTTACCTTATTCAGAATAATGAAATACCATTTGCTAAAGATCTGTAGATAAAACATCAGTAACTTCATAATAAGCCATGTATGCATCATAACACCAACAACAGACCCATTAATTGTCAACATATCTTAATAAACATTCTGAAATTTGTTTCAATTCTGCACAACATAATATCACCAGAATACATTTCCAAGTGTTCACCTATCTAAAATGTGTGTACATATGTTATAAACTGTACATAAAAATTGCAGTCACCTTTTTCTGGTCACTAAAATAGAGTTTTTCTTCTAATAGGTATTCTTTATATAACAAAACAAATACAGTCAACTGACTACCCAAGCTATAACAGATGAACAGACATTTACAGTATAAGTTTAATACAAATTTGCTGCAACAACCATAACTAACATCCAGTGCAAGGTTTCTGCAGCTGATAGCAAACATAGAAGGATGAACACATTGTCTAGACAAAAGTGAATGCTGACATGACAGAATATGCCTCTCTGTAGATGTGAAATGACAGTGCCATTCTTGCATATCTCGCTGGTTTCTGGGCTTGGAGAACTCTGCAACACACTTCCCACAGAGATGATACCCTGCTAGACACACACCCTTCTCCAGACTGAACGCCAATGCATCAGACTCAGTCTTCAATTCAAAGGATTCACAACCAAACCAACTGACATCACAAAGAAACAATTACATCATGTCGGCTGGCTAGTATGCCGAACACAAGAATTGTGCCAATGTCATGCCTCCAGTGTCATTACGTGAGTACATGCTACGGAAGAGTCATATCAGTGCCTACAATCTCCTCCAATGTCAATGTCCCTGGATTCACGTACTTGCTGATTAGGCTGGAATTTCCCTGATAATGTCTCAAGATCCACATTAACTCCATGATACATGCGCACATGACGGGATACATCTCTCTTTCTTTTCTGACCTCGATTGCAGTAAGGACAGATGTACACCATGACAACTCGTTCATGCTTTTCCTTCCAGTGAGAAGAGAAATGTTTTCTACTGGAGAAATGCCTTCCTAGGCAGCCCACTACAGGACAAGGGTCTTGGGGCTGCCAGTAACCCAGGCTCTTGACCTTCTCTGCTCCTGCCAAGAAAGGAAAACCAGACGGGTAACCATGACTGCAACAGATGCCTACATAATCCGTATTTCTGGTGTGTGCTAGTGTATGTGCTGTCTCACCATTTTATATGAGGAATTGTCAGTCTAACTATGTTATATGAGGAACTATCACACTCTGTGGCAATTAATTCTGGGGTTGACTGTGACGTCCTGTAAAGGTGTTGCAACTAGCTTTTAAAAAATATTATATGAGAAAATATTAGACTCGACGTGACAAAAAATTCTATTTGTAATATGACTCACCAAATGTTACAAATAATTGTATCTGTACTGTCTAATTGTTTTCTATGGGAAATTGTGACATTCAATGTGACAATGTAAATCTGTGCTGCCATATCAAATTCTAAACATAGTACAGTGAAACAACATTATTACAATGATAATAGTTAATTGTCAGGAATCCTTGAGCTCATTGATTTGGGATTTTGAGGCTGGGTTGACCCAAGAAATGCACTGGTTATGAATCTGACCACTTCTGGGCATTAAACCTGGACCACTGGCTAGGTCAGTCAATGCACTGACCACTATGAAACCATGGCATAGGTCTGCATGGCTGAATGGATAAGAACACATGTTCTTAAACATCCGTTGTGCTGATGCTAGGTAAGTGGTTCAACCCCTACACCGTACAGCAGGATAAAATGTTTACCTGTTGTCCTTGACTTGGGGACATTAATTACAAGTACCTCTGAAGTCAGAATGGGTTCACCTTATGGCAAGGGACACAGTTAATAGGGGAAGCTAACTCACACGCAAAATCCAGTACATCACTACTATAAATTGTGTGTATGGACTATGCTTGAGTACAAAGCGAGCGAGCGAAAAAAAAACACACACACAAAACCATGGCACTGTATATAGAAATTCAAAACCAGAGCTGAAATCCTACATCAAAACTGGGAGAACACTCATAAGTCATAACAAATAAAAATATGCCAGAAACAAAGGAGACATTTAAATGGCTACAAAACTTGCTTTAAAATTAAGACAAGACTGAAAACTAGAAAAATCTGCCTCAAGTATAACTATCAAATTAGCAGTAGATTTGAATTTATGATCTATTTTGTGTAATTCTGATCACACTCTATGAGCAGCATATATGTTTGTAGAGTCTTCACATGATAACAGCAGGGTTGTTATTCATACATAGCTCTAACACAGTTGGTCAAATGTTCTCCTTCATTATGTGTAAACATGATTCCTAATTACAGACATGTTTCCTACCTAAATGTTGATATTTGGTAAGCTGGACAAACATTTCATTAATTACAACAAATGAGACACAAACAAGTTACACACAAGAGAGCCAAGAAAGAAGACCATATTTTGAGACTCTAGAAAATGAAGCAAATTGTAGATATATATTTGTCACTAATAAAATATGAACTGAAAGATGCTGTGGGACCCTTAAATATTTAAAAGCTGATTTGCTGCAGAAGCTTGTTTAACTTTTGACTTCAAGAAATAAGTTGAAAGTGAGGAATAGAGACAATATCAGGTGAACTTTACAGTGGATCATCATTAGCAATATCATCACATATTCTCAGCTTTCAGTCTTTGCATGATTAGTACACGAAGCAGCAGTTGAATGTGGGCACCATATATCAGCTTGTTACACGTATGTTTTCCCGTTTCACAGTGCATCTATGAGTTACATACAACATATTTTTATTTCATTCTGCTTACTTTTATTTCACATAGTTCCACAATTTTATGCCCTAATGTAGGCATAATTGTAGATTGATTAGAGAAATTAGACGTAGACAGTCAAAATTTTTTGGACATGTTATGAGAAGAAATGGACTGGAGAACTTAGTGACAGCTGGCAAGATCGAAGGGAACAGACCAAGAGGAAGACAGAGAGGAAAATACCTGGATGGCTTGGCCACATGGCATGGACGAGACAGGAACACTGAGCTGATCCACGACTCTGGTGATCGAGTGAAATGGCGAATCATGACCGCCCACGCTTTCCGGCATGGCACATGATTGATTGATTGATTGAATGTAGTCACTGCAGTGTCATTTTTATTGTTTGTGTGTTGCACTTTATTTTTGTTGTTTGTTGATGAATGCTTGCCTCTGCAACATCCTATATTTTAAAACTGTATTTTGTAACACTGTGTTTGTAAATTGATTATATTTCCACAGCTTTACCACGATTTTATCCATTTAATTTATTAATGCTGTATGAATGTACGTACATGCCACTTGAATTTAACATGCACTGCTTATTTCATCATTTTTATGCCAATTCCAGGAATTATCTTACTGAACTGCATCACAATGTATAACATATTTTCATTCACCATTTCCCCCCAATTTTGAATGTTCTTGTGTGGATGCTCACGATAAGTCATCAGTATATGCGTGTGTAAAGTGTGGGAGTTTATTCATATTAGTTTTACTGATTATGTGAGGCAGCGTGTATGTGTGTGGGTGTTTGAATGTGTGTGTGTGTGTGTGTTTATATGTGTGTATGTGGGTATATGTGTATGTGTTTATATGTGTGTATGTGTGTGTGCATGTCTATACGTGTGTGAATGTGTATGGGTGTGTATGTGCGTACATGTGTGTATGTTTGTATATGTGTTTTTATATGTATTGTGCATATGATTGTGCATGCATGCAGTGTATTCGTGTGTTATGTGTTTGTGTAAGTATGTGTGTGGATGTGTGCATGTTTGTAGGTGCGTGGGTATACATGTGTATTTACGTGTGAATGTTGTGTGCGTATGCTTGTATGTATGTGTATATGCTTGTGTGTGTATGTGTGCATGCCTGCAGTGTTTGCGAGGGAGTGTGTATTTGATAGTGTGAGGATGTGTATTTGATAGTGTGAGGATGTGTATTTGATAGTGTGAGGATGTGTGTCTGTCTGTGTGTGAGTGAGAGTGAAAGAGTGAGATATAGATTGAATGAAAGATGGAGAGATTGAATGAGGGAAATAGTGAGTGCAAGTGAGAGAGAGACAGTGAGAGAATAGATGTGTTGTCAGAAAAAAGCTGAGCGCACGCATGTCATGTAACATGCTATTCCATAATTTTTGTGTATTCTCATCTTTCATATTATAATTTTGTATGGCACTTGATTTTATCATGTATAATATGAACACATGCACATTACTGTACAGTTAGTGAGAGAGTTAGTGAGTGTGAGAGAGAAAGTGTGTGTGTAAGAAAAAAGAGAGTTGAATTGCATCACTAATTTTTACGTTATACATTGTAAATGTATAATTTTTTTCTAAATTTTTTACAATTTGTGCGAGAATGCTCAAGATAATCGTCAGTGTATGTAAAGTGTGGGAGTATGTTCATACTAGTTTCAGTGATTATTTGAGACATCATGTATGTGTCTAGATGTGAGGATGTGTGTGTGGGTGTGATGTGTGGAGGGGTTGTGTGTGTGGGGGGATGTGTGGTGGGTGGAGGATGTGTGCATGGGTGGGGATGTTTGGGTAGATGGTTAGAAGTGTGTGGGTATTGGTGGGTTTGGGATTGTGTAGGTGGGAATGAGTGGGTGGGGGAATGGGTGTGTGTGGGTTGGGGCTGGTCATGGGTGTGGGGATATGTGTGGGTAGAGAATATGTCTGTGTGGGTGGGGGTGTGTGTGGGTGGGTGGAGAATGTATGTGTGAGTGAGGGTGATTGTAGGTTGGGGATGTGTGTGGTTGGGAGATGTGTGTGGGTGAGGGATGTGTGTGGGTGAGGGATGTGTGTGGGTGGGGGATGTGTGTATGTGGGAGTTGTGGTTGGGTGTGGGTGAAGGATGTGTGTGAGGGTTGGGAATGTGTTTGGCTGGGTGGTTGGGATGTGTGAGTGTGGGTGATTAGATGGGAGATGTATGTGTTGATGGGTGGGTGAAGGATGTGTGGGTGAGTGGTTGAGAGATGAGTACGTGAGTGGGGTATGGGTGGGGGTTGTGTGTGTGGGGAAATGAGGGTGGTGGGGTGTGTGTGTTTGTGGATGGGGGATGTGTTGGTGGGTGGGGATGTGTGTGTGGGTGGGGATGTGTGTGTGGGCATTGTTTGCATGTGTGAGGAGATGTGTGTGTGTGTGTGTGTGGTTAATGGATATGTGGTTAAGGGATGGGTGGTTGGTTGGAGGATATGTGGGTAGATGAGTGTGTGTAGGTTGGGCGATGGGTGAGGGAATGTGTGTGTGTGGGAGGGTGCGGGATGTGTGTAAGTGGGGGATAGTGTGGTGGGTATAGGATTTGTGTGTGGGTAGGTGCAGGATGTGTGGGTTGGTGGGGAGATGTGTGCGTGTGGGTGGGGTGTGATCGGCAGGGTGGTTGGGGGTGTAAGGGTGGGTGGTGGAGGATATGTGGGTGGGTGAGTGTTGGTGGGTTATGGGATGGGTGGAGGATGTGTGCCTGGAGGTATGTGTGTGGGTGGGGATATGTGTGAAGGTGGGGGGGGGGTGGGTATGGGAATGTATGTGTGCCTGGGGGTGTGTGTTGTTGGAAGATGTGTGTGTGGGATGATGTGTGAGTGGATGAGGGATATGTGGGTAGGTCGGGTGTGTGTCTCATAACATGGTAATATGTATTGTTTATGTATTTTTCCTATGTGAATGTATTATGCACTATTGATGAACAAAAGATGAGTGATTGGAAGGGTTGAATGTAAGACAGGCCTATGTGCCCAATTTGTTACCCTTAGAAAATAAAGTCCGTTTGTTCCCCATTATTCTTAACGGCATAAGTGGAAGACAACAACAACACAGGTCAGCATGGCCGAATGGGTAAGAACGTGTGTTCTTAAACATCCGTTGCTGCTGATGCCGAGCTAAGGGGTTTAACCCCTACACCGGACAGTTGGACTAAAATATTGACCTCTCGTCCTTGATTTGGGGACGCAAATTACAAGTACCTTTGAAGTCGGAGTGGGTTCACTTGATGGCGAGGGACCGTTAATTGGGAAAGCTAATCCACACGCAAAATTCAGCCCAGCGCTACCAGAAATTCGAGTGTATGGACTACGCGTGAGTTAAGAAGCGAAGCAGTGAAAAACAAACAAAAAAAACACACACACAAGAAAGTTAATACAGCCACAACAGTTAATAACATACTGACAATAAAAACACAAATACTCATTTAGTTGCAGATGGATAGGACAACAAAAATCAGTTGGTGGTGGATAAGATCAAGATGATATGTGATCTTTAGAGAACTCAATAAATAAAGCAATACAATTAATAAAACAACTCTAAAATGAATACTTCAAGATATATCATGGACTCAACACTCTTTACAGAAAATACATTATCACACCTGTTTCAAAGCTGCAATTCACAATACCATCCAAAAAAACTACTCTCTTGTAGCCAGTACATTTGATAAATCAAGTAAAACTCAATTATAAGAAAATATTTTCTAAATTAAAAAAAAACATGACTGCAGAAAAATGCATACATTATATACATCATTGGGGAGAAATATTCATAAATATTTACAGGAATACATTTAAAAATTCAAATATCAAAATGTATATACAATTTTCGACCCATTTTGAGCTTTCAGAATATTTAAATGATAAAGACATTAAGAATAATTATGAGAACAAATACTTTGCAACTTGTGGCCTGACTTCAGCATATCTTGCCAGGTAACACGAGTTCCTAAAGGTGAATCACTATCAGAAGCTTGAAACTGAAGTCACAGTACTATAAAAGATGTTTGCAATGCCGCTGAACCTGACCCACAATTCAAACACTCAGAATGGAAGGACAGACATAACTGCCTAAAAACATCCTACAATATGCTCATGTTCTTAATTCCTATCAATAAACGACATCTGTTTTATGAACCTTAACACATGTTTGAAGTTTCTCCAACATTACCTAGCCTGCTCCTAACTAAAACTAACAAGTGATGTGTCCTTAAGAGGTTAACATGAAAGAGTACTGGCTTTGTTGCACCAGGTTTGATCCCATTTAGCTCTATTTCTCTTCACAGATCGGTTAACTGCCTGCTGGAAGCATCATACACAGCATGAAGTCTGTAAACCCGGCACCCCGACAATCCCCAAGGTTATCCCCCCCCCCCCCCCCAAAAAAAAAAAACAAGCTGCATGCACAAGCTGTATTATGGAGTTCGAAAATGGAATTTCCAAATGCATTTCTAAAGCATTTGTTTTGATTGAAAAAAAAAAAAAAAAAGTTCAATATAACACTTTAATATTTTGGTTGTGAGTGTCAAAGCCTGACATCCATGAAGTCTATTATATATGCCAGAGAATGCTACTGACCTCTTGTAAATACCAGTCTCAATATTTCATGTCATTATACAACAGGGCATCAGTCAAACAATCCCAGAATGTTACAATTACTGACAAGAACAGTGATTTGTATGAACATTTGTGACTGAATACAAGAGAACCACGCACAAGCAGCAAGAAATTGACCAACTACATGCACCATAATGGACTTATACAGTTACAGAGACTGTCCATGTGCTTGAGAAGCAGTTGAGTTAACAGAATACAGCTGTGGATTAGCTAAGACTTTCTGAAGAGTTAATGGCCATGGATCAACAAATTCTCTGTTGTGCTGGTACACTTCAATGACATCCGTTGCCAAAATGGTCAGCTGATGCACAGTACGAGCATGCCGCACAATATCTCCCCGTCTTTTACATTGTCTGGAGCACTGTGGACAAAAGTACTTAACGATGATCTCTTCATGTTTTTCATTCCAGTGCCGCAGGAAGTCAAATCTGCAAACATATCCATTGCCTAGACATGTGGATATGGGACACTTAGTTCCAGGCAACCAGGGGTGCCGACTTGCCCCTGCAGACAGACAAAAATGCTCTCGTGAATGATGGGAAATACAGGGCTTGTGACACAAAATGACTGCTCCTTATGCCCTTATTTAGTTTCTGAAGAACCACAGGCCTTGAATCAGCTTGCTGAGAACTATTTGAGCTAATTGAATGATGAGATTGCTGTATTCATCAAAGATTACACAAGTATTCACAGCATAGTAGTCTCTGGTTGCACAATAAATGGCTTCAGCTGTAGTTAAATATTGTCATAACATAACACAGAGTATTTTACAACATGATAACAGATTCAACCCTAGAAACACACAGGTGTAAAATCACATCATGTAACATGAGATGAATAAAAAATGCAGCTGGAAAACCAGGAATAGGTAGAGAGACACATGTGAAACTAGGAACAAGTATAGGGATAATACTCCACTGACTTTATAGAACATCAAAGAATTACATGGTTTGGACATTTAGTTAGATGGAACAAGGATCAGCCAACAATAAAAGGTAACAAACCAGGAAGAGATTGGCTAGATGGATTAAAAGAGACATTGCAGAAATCAAATATGGCAGTACAAGCAACAAGACAAGCGAAACACAGACAATTATATCTGCCTTCTCTCTTCAAAAGTAGAAGAAGACAACAGATTGCTCTGAAACCATACATTATTTAAACCAAATGTCCTTGCAGTGCCTGTGACAGCACACAGAAGTTTTAGTAGATCTGACGAAATCAAACATACAGAGTTGTAAAGATACATGCATCTTCCATTTTGTTATGCAGACATACAATGAATATATGTGTGAATACCATACATACAGTTTTATAAACTATATAAAACTGACTTCTAAAAATTTCCAGACATTAAGACTGAACATTGCAAACAATTAAACATTGTTATTACAGATCTAGTATTTCAAGCATAATGAGGAAGTAAGAAAGGGTAAACAGAAACAATACCTGTATGTCACTATTCAATGTGCTGGTATACAAAGTGGGCAATAAAGAAAGACAGAAACCTAAAAAACATAGAGAAGAAAATTAGAGACAGAAATGATTAATATGGGAGGACATGGAGGGAGCTGCAGGCAATAAAACAGCTTGGAGTGAGTTGGTCTATGCTCCTATGAGGGATGAAGAACAGAAGAAGAAGAAAATAGAAATGTACTGTTTACATCAGTAACTGAGCTAGTAAATAGAGATCAGTAATGGCGCAGTAACAAATGTAGTAATATGAACAAATAATCAGGTAGCAACCAACATTTAGAGAAATTTACAGGGAAAACAACACAACCTTTCTAGGCCCCAAAACTAAACACAGTAAAAGTAGCCATACCTTAAATATGAATGCACAAGAAAGGAATAGTTCAGGAATAATAAAATTAACTTATTTAGATATGAGATCTGGGCTGTCCTTGGCTAAAGTTGCATACATTACAAATATAAACAACAAATGCCACGACGAGCACACCAAAATCCTTTACTGATACTGCATGCCAAACAGGAAAAGAGAAGAAGACAAATTAGAATAACTTCTCTAGTACTTAGTTCTCCAGGGACTGAAAATATGAAATAATCGCTGGCTGAAAATGGAAATGTGCTCTCATATGTGTACACAAGCTGATACATCTATATGTAACTACTTTAGATGTAAAACAAAGCAAACATTGCTGCACTTTCTCGCTGAAACAAATAACAACTGATCAATCTCCCAAGCTACATATCTACAGTGAAACAACACACTTACAGAAGGATGCTCAAAGAAACAATACAAACTCAGTGAATTGCAAACATTTTATTAATAAAAAATCATCAAGTTACAAAATTCAGGTTCACATTATTTGAGTAAAAAGCATTCCAATGTCTTAAAAAGTCTCTTAAAAATCGACAGGGTCGACTTCAGTGCACCAGGTTTTATCCCATATGGCTCGGTAACTTTCCGCAGTGCAGAAAGCATTGCACAAAGCACGAACTCCGTAGCTCTAGCGTCGACCCACAGGAGCCTCTGACAAATTTCACTCGTGAACCAAAGGAATCGAACCCACAACATTCGGAGCCCAAGTCAAACGCTTGACCAATTCGCCAAGGAGACTCCCATCTCCCGATTCCAATGTCAAAAATAAATTTGCAGTCAGAAACAATGTCAGATCATAAAGCTGTAGAAATACATTTATAGCAGAACCATCCCTCACCTGTGTTACTGCAGCCCCAAGGGTTAGTCAAGAATAGTAACACTACAGACCTCCTGCGCATATTGTAAAAGGCCAATAAAGAGGGTTGATCTGAAACTGGCTTCTCAAACCATAGAAAACAAAGACCCCCAGCAACCAACATCCAACCAAAGATGAACTGGGGCCTACAAAGGACTCGGATGCACGGCTGGGGGACTATATCCCTCTAGCAGTCTCAAATAACAAAGACGAATCATCCGTTTTGATAAAACTGTTATCATTCACATCAGAATTTCTAGTTGCGTGAATCTATCACGTTATACATAAATACAGTATCTCTTACAACAGATTGCTTCATTTGTTAGGTGTTTTAGACACTGTAATGAATCCACTGCACACAAGCAACACTGCTCTAAATTGTGACTGTTCAATGGAATAGCAAAACCACTGGACCACACTTATTTCTAGAGTTAAATACCAAGCAATAAATGACAAGTGCTAGAGTGAGAACCACCCCCTGAATACACATGATAAACAGTTCAAAAGCAAGAGGATGGACTTCATTGCACCAGATTCTATCCCATATGGCTTTATCTTCATTTCAAAGAGAGGTCTGCCGAAAACGTCACACAGATAAAAAAATGAGTAGCTTCAGCCATGACCAAATTGGGGGAACCAAAAAAACAACAAACAAACATTGCAGTCGTAAAATGAGCGACACTCTGAAAATCAACCCACAACCTACGTAGTGTGAGGCAGGCAGCTTTACCACTTCACCATGGGGACGCCTTTATGTGATAAATTACTGGGTTATGATACTGGTTTATGGGGAAGATAATGACGATAAAAACCTGGATATCTTGGCTACATGGCATAATTGAAACAGGAACACATAACTGATCTGAAACTGGTGATCATGTGAGATGACAAACCAAAATCATTCCCATTTACAGAATGGCATATGATGATGAAGATATGATGCAGTGTGACAGCAAATATGCAGTCAAAGAAAAATGATTGAATGTCCACTGCAGCTTAAACAAAAATTACAAATAAAACCAAACTGCAATCTGAACTAATATGTCAAAGCATACATGTTTTCAAACAATGAGTAATTGTTGCCATAATCTTGTTAAAAATAATGCAGCCAAATGGGCAGCAAGTATAGTTGGCACCTCTATTGTTGATACTCAATATAACAGTAAATGTTGCTGCCCACAAGAGTGCCCATACCATGCCAGTAGGTGACTGGACTAGATATCCAATGTTAGTTAATTGCATATCTTTTACAGGATGTTGCAGTCAACACCAGCATTTTTTTGCTGTTGTGATCTCTTGGCAAGTTTACGTCCAGTTGTTTGCCATTGCTTAACAACCAGCACCCATACCTTTTCATGAAAAACCAATGCAAGGCGGTTCTCTGCCAAATCTCCCGCAGCTGTGTTTCAAACACGGGTATGCAAAATTATGAACTGCGCCCGTAACCTCTTCGCCACAGAGCCAGCAGTTATCAAATGTTTTTTTTTTTAAATTCGCATATCTTTTACAGGACATTGCTGTCAACAGCAGCATCTTTCAGCTGTCTGTTGATTTCTTGGCAAGATTACGCTCAGTAGTTTGCAATTACTTTCTGAGCGGCCGGC
This sequence comes from Cepaea nemoralis, assembly GCA_014155875.1. Taxonomy (NCBI): domain Eukaryota; kingdom Metazoa; phylum Mollusca; class Gastropoda; order Stylommatophora; family Helicidae; genus Cepaea; species Cepaea nemoralis. The sequence continues at coordinate 36,655 of JACEFZ010026772.1, forward strand.
TCAGTTATCCCACAAGTCACCAGTGGGGGTCGAACCGCTTCCAGTTCTCGCCCGCTACGAGACTGCGTGATAAACGGGATTACGGAGAAAGTGGTGTAACCCCTCGGCCAGATGAGACCGGCAGTTATCAAATGTGCTAGTGGTAAAATGATCTGTCTTGTGTACACCCACATTCTGTACCAAGTCTATTTAAAACCGAGCAGGCACATTTGTGTAGTTAATAGAGAGCTGTGCCGATAACGTCATGGTGTGGTTGGGCGAGGGTTGAATGCCTGCACTTGTTCCGCTAAGTGAAGGAAATACTGGCCACCTATTCCTCTGTGCATTCAGGCTTACAAAATGTATTGGCCCTATCGCATCACAGACCCACATGAGCAAACTGCTTCAGGACAAATTTTAAAAAAAATTATTAATTTAAAACGTACATTGTGATTACTGTAAAGTTTGTCAATGGCTGACTGGCATATGCTTATTCTTACAACAGCCTACATCGACATATAATATTACAGCCACTCAATTCTACATTGGGCTAGGGCAGGGCTTTCAACCAGTTGGCTGTGGCACACTAATGGATAGTCATGGGTAGGCACAGATCCACGCCCTCCTCCCTCTAATTTAGCTGTAACGTTTCATTTTAGGTATATTTTTATTCATGCCCACATAAACGTTATTTTAAAAGGATTATCCAATCCGTAATTAAAAGTTAAAAATTATTGTAATGTGCTTGAATTCCCATCAAGACAGATTTAAAAAAAAAAAACAGATCTGGACTCCCAGGTCGACCCAGCCTAAAGTGAGCAGCAGGACATGTCCTGGGAAAGTAAAGGCAGCTGGAGTGATAATAGGCAGATATAGAGATAAGGGACTTATCCAGGTCCCATGCGTGTTACGGGGTCCTGTATTTTACTCAACCTAGCTAGAACAATGATCCACATTAACAACCAGTTTCAGGAATAATTCAATAAAGAACACATATACTTCAAAGCCTGTACAATTTCTTTATGTGCCTTTTTATCATTTTAAACATAAAATGAATATTAAATGACTCTTTCCCCCCCCCCCCCCCCCCCCAAACATTTCTAGATGTAAAAAAAGTCCTGTATTACATTTTGTTTAGTTCTTGTTGATTACTTGTACTACCCACAGTACTCAAAATGTGTTTACCCACTGCTGAATCTGACATATGTGTTGGTGCTTCTACAAAGTTGATCAAAACTAGACTTTTCTGGGTTAACTTCTACTCTGAAGGTAGACAAAGATGACAAGTGAAGACTATTGACAGATCTACAATATTCTCACCATGTAAACAAATCTGACATGTGTTATTAAAATCCCCCAAAAATAAATAAATAAAAAAAACATGTGAAGTCAGCAAACTATAATTATTTCAGATGAAATAGTTTAACCTACACACATGCCTCTATGTTTACCATTTGTCTTTGAGCTTGTTCTGCTTGTCACTCTGAAAATGGCAGGGGATCCGAGAAATTGAGAGGTTTATTTCTGCAGACGGCCATGTGTCGAATACTACTACGCTTGTAGTTAAAACATTTGGAACAATAAGGGCATCTATAAGAGGCAATACCGAGATGAAAAATGTTGTAATGATCTTTGAAGTCCCGTTTGCTGAGAAAAGCTTTCTGATGGATGTCACAATAAGTTGGCCTAGTGTTAGGACTGGCTCCTGGCAGATGATGTGCTGGGAAAGAACGAAGTACAGGTTTTTATTTAAGTGTGTCTAGCTCAAATGGCTGAGTTCTACTGGATAAAAACAATATACAGAAACAGATGACAGTAAACAGAATACAAACTAGCAGAAACTGATGGCAGTAAAAAGATAACGCTCCAGCTGAGACCGCTATCCATTATATCAAAAACCAAAAGGTTACAAATACAAGTCATAGTGACAGGCAGTCTATTTCTGTGCCTTATATCCATGACACAGGACCATGTGTCTGTCTCTGCTTCTCTTGTATGGGAACGACTTGAAGCATTCTGAGCAGCAGAAAGGATTTATTTTAAGGTGGACACTGTTCTGGTGCTCTGCAAGACCTCTTCTGTCAAAAAACCGTTTGCCACAGGCATCACAGGCTAAAGATCCCAGCTGGTGGTGTCTGTGTTTGGAAGTTGACGAGGGTGAATTGATATCGGAGCTTACTTGATGAATCCACACTGAGAAAAAAAAGAATCATGGAAAAGCTTTGGACTATTTTCAGTGGAAATCATCAAAACTGGTAACAGACTTGTTTACAGTTGTATAAAATGAAGTGAAAATACCTGACAGATTATATCATCTGAGTCAATGATAAATTGGCGAGGCTTCATACAAACAACACAAAAAAAAGTACAATGTACACACACACACCCACACAAAGCAAAGTGGAATATTTAACTGATATGATTAAAGTTTGTTTTCTGCTACAAGTTCAACACAACTGTCAAAAATCATGAACACACCAGCACCATATTCATGTCTATGATTATATAATTGTAAGTTCAGATCCAGGTAATGCAGAAGTGAAGATTTTCTTTGAGGAACTGTAACAGAACACAACCAGCATATGATTTTGTCATCCCAGTCATTATCAATGCCAAACTGAACTCCTACAAACATTCCACTTGTTCTTCTCCTCTTCTTCTTCTTTCGTTCGCTTGAAATATGTCTATAACTGCAATGTTGTCTCTTGTATGAATTTAACTGTCTTTTTTAGTTCACTCAGCGGTCCATAGAGTTTATCTTCTGCTGTCGTCTCTCTAGGCCAGAAGGTTTGCCTAGACATGTTGTAATTTGGGAAGTCTTGGAGTATGTGCTCTGTTGTCTGCGACGTCAATCCACATGTTCACATGGCTGATTTACCAATCTTGAAATTTGTATACATGTTATGCGTAATCTAGTGTCCTATTCTGAGGCGCAGAATAATGACTTGTTCTGGTCTGTCCATAATGTGGTAATCATCTTGAGCAGGTTTTGGTGGCTTTCTGACTGATTTGATCATTCTTTTCTTTTGGTGTTACGTAATGGGCACATCAGGCTGTTCTTCTTTTGCTCCTTCCTTAGCCAATCGATCAGCCCTGACGTTTCCAGGTATTCCACAGTGGGATGTTAGTATCCACTATATGGTGACCTTATGCTGACTGCTAAGTTCATTCCACTTGTCCCATGTAAGATTAAAGAAAAGAGTACTGGAGTTTACAGAAGTGATAGGTTGTGAAACGACGGCACCAGAAACTTGATAGGAATAACATCTCGCATCAAATACAACCAGAGACAATAAAGTGGTTTGGATGTCTTATGAGAATCAAACCCGATCAACAACCGACAGCAGCATACACCAGAAGAAAATATGCAACATTAACATGTGGATATACAGAGACAGAGGAAGATCAAGATAATGATGGATTGACAAACTCACAAGTACACTAAACATACATAGATACAATGCCACCAAGGCAACAGTTCTAACTTTGGAACACTTAGGCTCCCACACACATTTAACAGCAAGTGTAAATTGGGAAAAAATGATTTCAGCTGTGACCAGACAATAGATGTCCATATCCCAGTAACAGTCCCTAACTATTTCTATTCCACTAGACAACCATACCCTATTAATATTTCCTATCCCCAGCACAAACAAGAACACATCAAGAAGTTGATGTTTCTTCTCCAATGTTGTCTGGGCTTACACCCTTCAACCCAATGCTATAAAGTGGTACAAGCATGTGTTCACTGGCTGAAACATCCAGAAGTTGATGTTTCTTCTCCAATGTTGTCTGGGCTTACACCCTTCAACCCAATGCTATAAAGTGGTACAAGCATGTGTTCACTGGCTGAAACATCCAGAAGTTGATGTTTCTTCTCCAATGTTGTCTGGGCTTACACCCTTCAACCCAATGCTATAAAGTGGTACAAGCATGTGTTCACTGGCTGAAACATCCAGAAGTTGATGTTTCTTCTCCAATGTTGTCTGGGCTTACACCCTTCAACCCAATGCTATAAAGTGGTACAAGCATGTGTTCACTGGCTGAAACATCCAGAAGTTGATGTTTCTTCTCCAATGTTGTCTGGGCTTACACCCTTCAACCCAATGCTATAAAGTGGTACAAGCATGTGTTCACTGGCTGAAACATCCAGAAGTTGATGTTTCTTCTCCAAAGTTGTCTGGGCTTACACCCTTCAACCCAATGCTATAAAGTGGTACAAGCATGTGTTCACTGGCTGAAACATCCAGAAGTTGATGTTTCTTCTCCAATGTTGTCTGGGCTTACACCCTTCAACCCAATGCTATAAAGTGGTACAAGCATGTGTTCACTGGCTGAAACATCCAGAAGTTGATGTTTCTTCTCCAATGTTGTCTGGGCTTACACCCTTCGACCCAATGCTATAAAGTGGTACAAGCATGTGTTCACTGGCTGAAACATCCAGAAGTTGATGTTTCTTCTCCAATGTTGTCTGGGCTTACACCCTTCAACCCAATGCTATAAAGTGGTACAAGCATGTGTTCACTGGCTGAAACATCCAGAAGTTGATGTTTCTTCTCCAATATTGTCTGGGCTTACACCCTTCAACCCAATGCTATAAAGTGGTACAAGCATGTGTTCACTGGCTGAAACATCCAGAAGTTTCACAACTTTGTTTTCTTAACAGACAGTTTATACAAGCAGCTGATCCATGTTTCAATACCATCATATGATACTGGAGCTATGATAGGAGAATACTTATATGACAAATGGCACTTAAGGATGATGTCAGTGCCACACTGGCCACATCATGTCACTTTCCAGATACTTCTGGTATCCATTTATTGAAAAAAAATTATGCCGCACCTCCACTCGAAGAGATCATCAGATTAAGTTCACACGATAGTGCAGCTCCTTTAGAGAGTGTGCACCACTCACTATTTTACATTAAATACTTAATCAAGACAACTTTAGTGTTATAAAAAAATTAACTCTTAAAATACAAGGAAGTTGGCGTTTTGGGGTTGGCACTTCCAACAATTCGAGACAGGGGCAAGTATTTGTGGCCTATAACCTTTACCAAACTTGTCTGTTTCATTGTGTCCTAGCTACTTGTTTCACATGATCCCTTTATAACAACATATTATAAAAATATAGTTTTTGGGACAGGAATGTTTGAAGCACTTTAACAAAGAAGTTGAAAATGTCAGAAAATTGTAATATCTTGGCTTCATAACTGACAACTATGGCAACTGTCAACACAAGTCACAGGCTGGCCTTATCAATACAGAGGTGAAACAGTAATAAGGAACCTATGGCACAACACCAGCAAACCCTGTACAGTGACATTTCTGAAGACATGCATTGGGATTTTTAGCATAAATATTAGAGAAAATTTCTAAGAATACCATGGACCAAGAACAAAAAAAAAAACAACCCCTGACATTCTACAAAATCTGAACATCAAAGAAAACTGGCTCATATACAGTATCATGCATTAGAAACTGAAATACATTTGGGCCAGATTAAACATCACAAAGGCTTGGAATGAACAGTGGTGGAAGCCAAGATTCATTCATTCAAGCAGAGACAGCAGTCAACCAGGATAGAGATGGACACAAGACATTGCAGACATCATGGGCATGATAGTGCCTGAAGCAGGAGATTGTGAAACTTGACAGCAGGGGGATGAAAACAAAGTTCTGCCAAGGACATGCTAGATGAAGATGATGATACTTGAACAGCATACGAACATTCACAACAAAAAAACAGGTTGGGGGGAGGGAAGAGAGAGAGAGAGAGAGAGAGAGAGTGAGTGAGAGAGAGAGAGAGAGAGAGAGAGAGAGAGAGAGAGAGAGAGAGAGAGAGAGAGAGAGAGAGAGAGAGAGAGAGAGAGAGAGAGAGAGAGACATGACTATATTAGGAAGAACCACTAGTGATAAACTGTGTAGTATGAAGGCAAAGAATCTCCTCATCTCCTTCCAGCTATTAGATCATGTGAAGCCATGAGCATTGTAGAAAGCATGCAGACTTGTGATCTGTGCATGTAATTAAAGGCACCGGCAACAGAAACACAGCTTAACAGGTGAACTACAAATCTAAATGTCAATCAAAGAATCAGTGTGTGAAACCACTGTGATAAAAACGTCCTTGCAAGGCTCAAAACAAAATGTTGTTAGTGGTGAATTGTAGTCTGTACAGTTTCTTAAATGAGACAATTTAATGTAATTATACATATTTCTATAAGTTAAAAAAGTTAGTTGTACATCCTTTATAGGATGTCGCAGTCAACAGCAGAATTTTTTGCTGTTGTAATCTCTTGGCAAGTTTAAATTCAGCAGTGTGCCATTGCTTTCTGAACGACTGGCACCCATACCATTTTATAAAAAAACCAACGCAAGGCAGTCTGCTGCCATATCGCCCACATCTGTGTTTTGAACGCACGTATGCGGGATTACGAACTGCGAACATAACCCTTTCGCCATGGAGCCGGTTGTATAATATGACAAGCATTTTAAAAGCACCTCAATAAATGTGCTTGCGAATACAGGAAGTAAATTCAATATTATCTAGGCAGTGTTGTGAATTTCTTCTCTTCCAACAAGTTGTATGATTAACTCACTCATCAGAGATTATTCTTAACTGTCTGATTCAGTTATTATTTTAACTCATTCTATCTCAGCTGTTCAGTTAACACCTTCTATTGTAAACAGTGTTTACTTTAAAGACTTCATGACTCCAGGCAGTTATTTTAAAGTCATACCCAAATCAACTTTCAAGGACATGTAGCATGAATGCACAAGAACTACACACACCAATCTTTGCATAGCCAGCTATTTATGTCATCACAGGTCAAGAAACACTGCAGGAAAGGTGCAGAAATATCTGTGTGCTTATTCTATGATGCTCAAGTGTGTAGTGGAAATGATGTTAAAAGTCACCACATTCAACAGAAATTTAATAAAAACAAATAGGAGTGTTTTAAATCACCACACTTTAATGACAAGAATCAGTGATGACTAATATCTGATTAACTAATATGAAGATTATAAACCATATAATGTCAGATCTGCCATCTTCATATCAAAATACAACCAGTTTGACTGAGCACGTCACATAAACAAGACATCATTTCTGGCCTCAAACTATATATACATGTTTCTCTTTACATTTTTCACGTCTCATAATTCTTCAAAAAATTCTGAAAAACATGGGATTGATACACATACGTTTCATGACCAGGTTTTAATACAGAAACTTACACTGAACATTCATGCCAAAAAAAATAAAATTGTGCATGCAAGTTTCTTTTCACAAATTTAAGTATTCATAAACAATTGCAAACACAATAATACAAAAAACATTTAAAAAAAACACCAGACGATGTGCCAAGTAGGCAATGCCAAGTATAACACAAATGTAGAAACCTTCTAGGTATTCATTTCTCACACTTCAAATATAACATTGATTCATAATTCAAGTTTATAACCACAGTCTCAACAGAATAAAAGCATTTTAAATGCAAGTAACATAGGTTACTGATCATTTAAAAACATAGATTGCACCAAATCAAAGTAAAACAGTTCTAGTCTAATCTCTTACACATTATTCATCAAATGTTAATCAACTGTACCAACCCGTGCTGACTAGCAGTTTCAATTAAAAATATGTTTACAAATCCGTTAACTGTTCATGCTCATACAGTTTACCTCTAGTTGGTTCAAAGCAAGCATTTTTAACTTTGCAATTACCAAAAATGGTAAATACCAATATTCTTTTGAAACACTCTCTACTGAGGCAGACATTTGCATGTCTTGCCACTAAGAATGAGAAAAAACAATAAAAATGTAACAACATTGTTTAACATCATTATGTAGGTAACTTAATAGCAAATAATGCAGCCATAATCTATCTGGTGTGCCAGATATCTCCATCATTTATTTCTTGCTCTTGTCAACGTATCTTGACCGCAATAAATTATGAAAAACCTGGCCACAGAATAGTTAGTTCTACAAGCTCATTAGAATGAAGAAAAATGTGTTTTAAAAATATCTTTAATACTTTATAATTTTAACACACGTTTAATGAGAGAAGTGAACATTCTGCTGTACAGCATGGCTACTTATTTTTGGACAAACAAATAAAAATTGAAGTGAATTTTTCAGAATGATTTTCATACAATCACTTAATATTCCCTGAAATTATATACAGGAAACATATGTAGATGGTAGTTGCCATGGCACTATTAAACCAGTGTACATAATGTAGCTTAAAAATAATCATAAACTTGACTTTTAGAAAGAAAAAAAAATGATAAAAATACATGGATTTCTTTACAAGTGACTATAAATCTATACTGAAAGAAACCAAAGGCTAGCTGCATATTTTACAATTATGTAGATAATTTACAATTCTTGTTACTGTAGTAAAAGGTAATCTCATAGCAGGAACTGTCATTGGGTGTGAAGTGTTAGACCTTCACATAATCTAGGCCACAATTGATGAGGTAGGGTGCCAATACCCATCCTTATCGTTTTCCTTCCTGGACAATTTTTACACTGGCCAGGAAAATAATCTAGCCTCTGGTGGAGACTGAAGTGGTTCACTGTCTTGGCAGGCTAGCACACTAACCACTTTGCCGTTACCTAGTACATGGTTTAATTATCAGGGTAGAGAGCCATGGTAGAGCAGTGGCTAGCACACTAACCACTTTGCCGTTACCTAGTACATGGTTTAATTATCAGGGTAGAGAGCCATGGTAGAGCAGTGGCTAGCACACTAACCACTTTGCCGTTACCTAGTACATGGTTTAATTATCAGGGTAGAGAGCCATGGTAGAGCAGTGGCTAGCACACTAACCACTTTGCCGTTACCTAGTACATGGTTTAATTATCAGGGTAGAGAGCCATGGTAGAGCAGTGGCTAGCACACTAACCACTTTGCCGTTACCTAGTACATGGTTTAATTATCAGGGTAGAGAGCCATGGTAGAGCAGTGGCTAGCACACTAACCACTTTGCCGTGACCTAGTACATGGTTTAATTATCAGGGTAGAGAGCCATGGTACAGCAGTGGCTAGCACACGTGTCTGTTGACCTATTGGTCATGTGTTCAAATCTCATTTACGGCATGGTTTTTTCTGACCTAGGCTCATAGGTCAACCCAGCCTAAAACGGGCACCAGTAAATTTTATGGGAAGCAAAGGTGATTAGCATGACAGTGACCACACCACCCATCAAGTGCCAATCAGTATACAATTATGGGACTATCATCATTTACTTATGTACACTGTATAATTCACAAAAAATATCTCTGTATATTACATACCCAGACATATATGTTATACTAGGCATATTCTTAAATTATAGGACTTCATTCAGCTGCATTGTATTTCTCCACATTTCTGTTGGCTTGGTTTCCTCTAACTTCACTTACAAAATGCCTATTGTTTATGATCAAAGTTATTTTACAAAATAATGGGTAAAAATGTCATCTTGCTTCTCCATATACAACCAATAAAAATACTGAAACAGATGTTACAAATTAAACATGTGTATACAAATGTAACATGTCCTTTGCAGGACATTGCAATCAACCCGAGGTTGATTTTCTAGGCAATTGTATATTGAGTAGTTTGCCATTGCCTTCTGAACAAGAAGACAAAATTTAAATCCAACTTAGGGGTTCAACCGCCTACTTTGCCACCAGTATATAGGGAGTTTAAGAGATAGTAAATACAATATGCAGTAATAAACATACAGTATTTTATGATGGTCTAATGACGTTATGAGAAGAACAGTATGTGGGTTATACTAAACCTAGGGGTACCAACCCTGCTGGACATGCCTATCACTATTCTGTTATGCCTGTATGTGAAGACCCCAATGGCAGCATATATCTTAACATTTTCTCCATCATAACAAATCAAAAGCGTTGAACATAACCACGCAACCTGCTGCATAACATTTGAGCCAGAAAAAATCAAGACCAATTACTGTACAAACGCTAGGAAAATTGGTTGTCCAAACACACCAATGAAGAAAGAATATGAACCTCAGAATGAGAAGTAAAACAACTGAAACATCGGAAAGAAGCCCGACAGTGAAAACAGTGGATTGCTAGTACACATGCAGTCCTTTCCTCCTGTATGAAGACTGTGAGGCTGAACAGCCTGGAAGCAAAACAAGCCCCTAGGTAGGTGCAACCTTGGAATATTTACACATCATCATGTGCCGCTTTAGATTACTTTTGTATGCAACTCGGTGGCCACAGAAATCGCAAGCATAGGGCAAAATTTTAAAGTGAACGCCGTTAGTGTGTTCTCTCAGGTGGGTGGCGTTAAGGAACTGTTTCCCACAAACGGTGCAAGTATGTCGACCTAAAGTAGAGCTTGCCAGGACACCTGGAGAACAGAAAATGATAGCACTATTTGCAAACTGCACATTGTTTATCAAACCCACTAACAATGAATAAGAACAGAAGGGTTTCACATGAAGTTTAAAAAACAACAACAGTATGTCACCTCTTTTTCAGATGTTGACAGCATTTCAATAACTGGAGCAACATTTGACTACCTGACACACGTATCTACATAGCAGGTTATTTGTATTTGATACAGTGATACTGTCTATCCACAGAATATAACAATGCATCCTACTGACACAGGAAACTGTCAACACATAAAATGCAACAGTGCAACTTTTATGACACAAAAGAGTACTTTCAAATCCCAAGAAAGTGATAATAGAACATTCTCAAAAGGACCAAAGCAGAAGTGATAAAAGCCAAGGCAAGAGTCTATTTATTATATGAACATTTTAAAAATAAATTCGGGAAGCATCGTACATTTGTCAGTCGTATCTTCCTTGAAATATGTGACTACGTATCTGCTGTGGTAAAGACTATCATAAAAACAGCTGTGGGTATGAGAAGTGTTAGGATTTTCACATTGCCAGTACTAAGGACATTACTTTCTTAACTTAGCAGTCAGCATAAGGTCACCATACAGTGGATACCATCCCACTGGAGTACCTAGAAACGACAGAGCTGATCAATTGGCTAAGGAAGGAGCCAAAGAAGAACAGCCTGATGTCCCCGTTACATACCACCAAAAGAAAAGAATGATCAAATCAGTCAGAAAGCCACCAAAACCTGCTCAAGATGACTACCACATTATGGACAAACCAAAACAAGTCATTATTCTGCGCCTCAGAACAGGACACAATAGATTACGCAACCACGTGTATACAAAATTCAAGATTGGTGAATCAGCTATGTGCACATGTGGATTGGCGTCGCAGACAGCAGAGCACATACTCCAAGACTGCCCAAAATATAACATATCTAGGCAAACCTTCTGGCCTAGAGAGACGACAGTGGAAGATAAGTCTATGGACGGATGTGTGAACTTAAAAAGACAGTTAAATTCATACAAGAGACAACATTGCAATTATAGACACATTTCAAGTGAACGAAAGAAGAAGAAGAAATTTTTTACAAGGCCTAAGTACACAGAGGCATGCATACTTTCCCACCCACAGTAAACATCAAGAGGTGACATCAAAACCTTGCGTAACCACACTCAAGCCATTGTCAGTCTAATGTCCTCTATTATACCACCATTTTGTAAAGACTGTCACAACTTTCTAACAAATATGAAGGCGAGTCAGTAAGTAAGTCACACAGTTCTGTGGGATGGCAGGTAAATGTAGTTGATGTTTTCTATAGGTATCAGGCGACAGCAACATTGAACTTAATATTCCCGTTCATCAGGTGGCACGATGTGTATTATGTGCAGCGCATAAACAAAATGGCGACTGTACTTACGTAGTGTACAACCAAAGAGCAACGTGCTCTTGTGCGTTTTTTGTTAGCAAAAGGACTGCCTGCAAAGGATATTCATAAGAAAATGCTTCCTGTTTATGCTGACAAATGTTTGTCTCGTAAAGCGGTGCATAGCTTTGTAGAAAACATCCTTCGCCTTGTGTCCAAAAATTCAAGGTTACGCCATCAGAAGGGAAGGTTATGCTGACAGTGTTCTGGGATTATTAAGGAGTGCTTTAACCAACTTCAAGAAGAAAGGTGACAATGTGAATTCTGAATCGTAATGTGAAGTTCTATAGATGCTTCATGATGCAATACGAAGAAAACGTCCAGGACTGCTGACTAGAGGAGTGTTGCTTCTTCATGACAATGCCAGACCATATAAGGCTCGATTAACTCACAAGAAAATTAACCAACTAACGTGGGAAGTTCTGGAACATCCACCTTACAGCCCTGACTTAGCCCCTAGCGATTTCCACCTTCACGGTCCACTGAAAACACACCTTGGCAGGAGACATTTCGCGAATGACGCCAAAGTTGAATGTGAAGTGCAAATGTGGTTTAGAAAACAAAGCACACAGTTCTATGCAGCCGGTTTGGGAGGACTGATAAAATGATGGGATAAGTGCATCAATGTTGGTGGAAAATATGGTGAGAAATAAAGGGACAATGAATGTATAAAAATAAACTGGTTTCAAGTTATCATATTTAGTTATATTTTTTTTTAAAGCTATTTGTAACTTACTTATTGACTTCCCCTCGTATAATGTTCCCAGAACATGACAAACAATCCCATATTTCATGAGACAAAACACTAAATCAAGCGCAGGCATTTTGACAATATGTTAAAATAAATATAACCAACCACAACTCATCTATCTACCATAATTTGTGGGTACGATTCCCAGCTGAGGCAAGCGTTGAATTTTCCCAACTATTACATCCCTGAAAATGATCCATCTTCGTATAATTATCGCCACAATCAGGTAATCAAACATACTAATACTGACCATATTATGTCACAAATTTGGCCACGGAAAATATGCACCTAAAATCACATCCCCAATAAGCCTTACGTGCATTTATGCTTCACATGACAGAAGTCGCCGGCAACATATAGACATACATATGGGTATATGAATTGCAGCAGGGTTAATACAGGGGGACAGAGTTAAGAAAAACTGACTACATAATTATGATTATCAGAAGCCTTTAAGGGTCTATGGACCATTTATGTAAAACAACAAGATACTAGGTATTGGAGCTTGATAGAACTACTTTAGATTTAAGAATGCTGCTACACTTTTGGTGTGAAGTGCAAGATGCACTTTCAAACTATCACATTTTTCTTCCCCTAGCAATATTAATAAAACCCATTTACCAAAACAAACCATGACATACACTAAAATAAACCAGAATGTACACGGTGAAGCCACCAAACAAATAGAATATTCAAATATTCAAGTAAACTTAACCATTGATACACAATTCTAAGTAACTCTTTTTATCATCAAAGAAGGGGACATAATTGCTGCTATGATTGAGGAATTCTAAATCTAAACACTTCCAGATGCTATAATTAGGTTGACAGTTTCAAGCTTGGAGCTGTAGCCACTGAGTACACATCAGCGTAGCTGCACCTTGTTCTAACTGAAATGTTCTTCCTAAATAATTTCTAATATCACTGACATAGGGAGGCATAACAGAAAAGATTGCAACTTGCAAGCCAGCTCCAGTGTCCTAGGTTCAAATATTCCTCAACCTGGCCACATGGCTCTGGGGTTGAGACGTCTAATAGAATGGGTATCAGACAATTTTCCAGGAGGTATGTGTGTACTTTTTCCCACATCAACCACTGAATGTTATTCGGTCAATTAAACATTAGCTACTTTCCAGGAACCAACTATGTGACGAAGGGGTTATGAACACAATTCATAATCCCACAAACCATGTTCGAAACACAGCTGGAGGAAATTTGACAGCAGACTGCCTTGCGTTGGTTTTCACACAATGGTATGTTCCGGTCATTCAGAAAGCAATGGAAAACTAATGAACGTAAAACTTGCCAAGAAATCACGAACAGCCAAAAAATGCTGGGGTTGATTGCAACATCCTGTAAAGGATATGCAAATAATTTAAAAACATTCCAGGAATTTCCTATTCTCTTCATCAGGTCACAACACAGAAATAAATCACAAACCACGCTTGCTCAGACTTCCTTGACACTTAGCTAACACAACTGTCAATGAATAGGGCAGAATTTTGTCTGTACGTTATAATGGAACAGTCACAGGTTTCATACACTATAGTTTATATTTCTCCACAATTTCTAATCTGGTCACCAGATGCATTTTAACTGTTGCTACAACTATATAAGCTCTGAATAGTCACGATCACTGAAAAACATTCCCATTCGGCACAAATTAAGATGGCGTCTGAGATTTCTTTTATAGGCAAATGTTTTGCTGCAAGCTGGACATTTGTACTGATTCAACTTCAAATGTACAGCATTAACGTGCTCTTGATGGTGAAAAGAGCTTGGAAAGTATTTGCCACAATCTCTGCAGCAAAATGCACCAAAGCCTATGTGATCTGTGAAAAAGGAAATTGTTATCTGTTTATGAGCAGATAAATGAAAGTACTAACACCAATATAAATTACGTCAGCAGAGCAGTTCTGTGCAAATAGAAACTTATAATTATCCTGCTAACTGCTTAAAAAAAATAATAGAGGATGGGGGATGTACCACAATGTAAATTTGCGAACAGTAAATGAACAACTGATATTATGTTTATGGACAAACACAGAAACATAGCGAGTCAGACAGTCTGGTCACACAACACCCCCCCCCCCCAAATATTATACTTTAAAACAGCAGTGATGGATCTATGCCTCCTAATCTCTTTGGTATGAGATTGGATACCTAACTTCCTCAGAAAATAGCAAAATTCAGATCTAAGCCAAGTTGTGTATGCTAAAAATTCCACAGTGAGAACCACTGATATAGAGAAAACAAACAAAGACAAATACCTGCCGAAGTTGGATCACTTACCTCTGAGATACATAACAAGGTGCGAAGCACTCCATTGGAAAGAGGAACAAAGAAGTTTTGTCAGATCAGTATCACAGCAGCAGCAACATATACCACCAAATTGTGCAGTTCAGACAAAAGCTGCCCATAAACCTCTCTCTAACATGACTCTACAAGACACAACAAGGAAAGAGCCAGGAAGTAGAAATGAGAAGATGAACAGCTCAAGTAATCTGTATTACACTTATTCACAGCACAAACTCTAAGCTATTGTCTTGCCCCATATCATGAATTTCAAACCAGCATTTCAATTCAGCGATGTATTCCTGGGTTTTCTTGCTCTACATGCAAGCATGCAATACAAAAATTCCCCCACTAGTGTGCCTGTCAGCCATGTTAGTATGTTTGCTTACAAACACAAGTGTCTGGGTTCAATTTGCAGTATGGGCAGAATTGATCAAAATCAACTAAATTGATTTTTAGTAATCCAAGGAGAAAGATATGACTTCTTTTGCATGCCTACATTTCGCAGCCAAGTACAATTTGTGTAAAGCCTTTTAACGGCCACAGTATTAGTGTCTTTTTTGTGTTTATTTGCTGATGAGGCCATTCTAGTTACATTGTCTATTTTGTCACTTGTGGATTTATTCATGACAGTTTATTTGTAGAGATCTGGCAATACAAACTGAACAGAATCTCAGAGAAATCGAAGATGTAAGCAGTATAACAGACAATGAGTCTAGAATAAACATTATTATAATAAGATAAGAACTATGATAATTGGCCAGACAGACGAAAAGCCTAATTTAAGAACAGACCTACACGGAAATGTCTTGATTACATAAATGGTTTCTCCTATCTTGGTAACAGAAAAGGAGGGTGGATGTGGATTAAAAATCAAGATGAAAACTAATTTAAAACAACTACAAAAAGTGAAGAATACTGTTTGGTTCTAGACCCATAAATAACCCCCACCCCAGAGAGAGAGAGAGAGAGAGAGAGAGAGAGAGAGAGAGAGAGAGAGAGAGAGAGAGAGAGAGAGAGAGAGAGAGAGAGAGAGAGAGAGAGAGAGAGAGAGAATGGACTTTTCTGTGACAGTTTGCACATTCAGTTATATAGCTACCAAAAAAAAAAAAACAAGGAGCTGAAACTGGACACATCAAAAACTGTGCTAATAATAAACAGAAAAACAAGAAAGTAGAGACACTACTGATTCTAAATTCTAGAAGACAAAGATCACACCTTAAAGCCTTTAAAAAAAAATAAAACAGGTTTATTAAGTATAGATGAAAGCACAAATTCATATAGTGCAATCAAGGCTACCAGAGAAGATCAAACACCCTAATGCATGCACAATTTACAATAATATTCAACTTTTCATCGTTTTCCAACAATGGAAATATAGTTTTCCCTATTGCACTTGTATTCTATACAATTGTGTAAAAAAACCATATAGAAACCACGTGAATCCACCACACTGAAATAAACTGTCCACCAAACAAAGCAACAAGTAGCATATTTCCTCTCATCCTACCATGCAATCAATTTGAAACCCATAAACCAAATGATTGGTGTCAGGTCTTAGTCAGATGTGACTGAGTTACCGAAAGACAGTAGATGGTACTACCTGCTTTCTGCAAGTACAGAATGTTGGGCAGCGCTCACCAAACCCGACACCCCACATTGTACTAACGGCTTTGGGTGGAGGAATGCAATCGGAAGGGTACAAGCCTTAACCTAGTGCGAGGAAATAAAGACTAAATGTCATGGCAGGGAAGACCAGACCCTAAGCCTTGGTCGGCAGCTGATCTAGGATGGAAGCTCCGACAGGCAGGCATGAGCAGTGCTTTGCTGATCCAGCAGCTTATCTTGTTCCAGACATATTGGTGTTACCTTTTCTCCAGAGTAAACCAGGCAGGCATAGAGAGGGATCATGCTGCATGGGCAACACATGATCTCTAAATTCAGCCCAGGCCTTGTGTTATTAAGAGGTATAACTCCATTTTACATACTATCTTCTGTCAAGAGGCAAGGTGCCAGTCAGTAAACCAAATGATAAAAGTCATTCATGAGCTAAAACTTCAGTTGCACAGAGTGTGCAGATTTGTTCCCCAGCTCTTTAGTACAGCTTCTATGAATTAATATTCATGCTTGATGTGAATGTGAACAACTGGTTTCTAGTGTGCTAATACAAACAAGTGAAACATATGCCCACAAGGAAATCATGTACAGGAATCAGGACATGAAATGTAATTAGAAACAACAGAGCAAACCAATTGACATCATGATTACAATATTGTTTACAAAAGCTGTGTATTTCATAACATATGCAAAATATGATTTTGGTGAGAATTTGCAGTCATTCTGAAACAAGGAAATCTAGCAATGTTTCAGAAACCTCCCTGTTTCTATTGTCAGTATCTATGACACAAAAACAAATAAATGAGTGAACTGAATAGAAAAAATACTCCCCACCACCCGAGCACAGTTTTCTAGCTCTAGCTGGAAATATTCCATGTCGTCAAGTCCTAGCAAACTTTGCTGCGGTGGTGACACACATTTATTCCAATGTTTCCATATTTATGTATGTGTTTGTATGGGAACTGACACCCTACAAGATCTGAACATCAAAGAAAATTGGCTCATAAACCGCATTGTCTCAGAAACTGAAACTTTGGCTACATTAAACACCACAGTGATTTGGAACGGATAGTGAAGGAAGGTATGGTTCCTGAAAGATGTTGGTGGTAAACCAGCCCGAAGGTGGACACAGGACACTGAAGACACCCTGGATCGTGATTATTTTCAAGACCATAATGAGAACTACTGCAAAAGATCTGATACACGATAATCATTTGTAAGAGAGAACGTGAAACATCACTAGAATGACTTGTTTCATTTTGACAACAAGAGCCAAAATTATACATTACATATGTAATATTAATTTTGCTAGCAAACAAATACACTCAACTAGAAGCTACACAATGATAAAATAATCAACAATAAAACTACAGTATAGACTCAAAGTGGAAAATCTTCAGATCTTACAATACACAGGCTAAAAATGTTTATTAAGGAAAAGGAATGATCCAAGCCGTATTTTACTTGTCATTTACAGATGGTAAAATATGTAAGTAAACTAGTCTCCGCATTTAGATTCATGTAACATACAACACACTTGGATCCAGCAGTTCTCAAATGGCTTGTCAATGATAACCTGAAGCACACGCCAACTGTAACTGAAAGTTGAGACATACTGTTTTCATATGTCACCCCCAGCTTCCCTTGTATGAGAGCTGTAGCTTGTCAATGTCCCTGATAACCTGAAGCACATGCCAACTGTAACTGAAAGTTGAGACACACTGTCTTCATGTGTCGCACCCAGCTTCCCTTGTATGAGAACTGCTTACCACAATGTTCACACTGGTAGGGTGAATTCTTCAAGTGGACGCTGTTCATGTGTTCGCTAAGATGCAGTAGCTTTTTGTACAATTTCCCACAGATTTTGCAGTTATATCCTCTATCCAGTTTCAGGCTAAAATCTGGGGAGAAAAATGTACTCATTCAGTGCCTCTCTTTCTATCACTGTTGGAATTGGTTACAATACTTGGCTCTGTGGACATATTTAAGCACTCTTAAACAGTCGCATCCAGTTGTTGTTTAGTTAATTTCAATGATTTAAACCCCTCTCGCCAACTTATGGCAAACTGCTCTCCAACACCTGCTGCCAGACACAGGAGGCTATGTCCAAAAGTAAGGACACTTGAGCTTGTGAGCTTGTTTTGAAATAAGTCCATTCAAGAAACTAGTAACAATTGAATTGAGATAATACATGTTCACATGTTTATTATCAGCTGTCAATCTAACCTCTAAACATTTCTCATTGCCTGCAAAATATTTAGCTTAACATCAGCAAGTTGTGAAACAATTATGACTATATTTAGCTTAACACCAGCAAGTTGTGAAACAACTACGACTACTCTGTAATTATAAAATATATAGACAGCTACATGCTTCCTTCTATAAACTGTTTTCTATTACTACAATCGGTGACTAGGAAGATGAAGAAGATCTGAAGATCCTCTACTTCAGCAAATCAAGCAATTTTTGGTTATATCAACAACAACAATCACAAGAGACCCTACAGTAAAATATAACAGTCCTTGAATTGAAAATCAAAGCTAACAAAAACAATGTGGATAACAACAACAATCACAAGAGACCCTACAGTAAAATATAAAGTCCTTGAATTGAAAATCAAAGCTAACAAAAACAATGTGGATAACCTACCACAGGAAGGATGTTTCATTGTTCACTAATGCCACCCATCATATGCAAAAACAAAACATCATTTCATTAACTTTTATTCATATTTAAAGTTCTGTGGCCCCAAAAGAAGACAAACGCTGACAATCTACACGATCTGAACACTGAAAAAAACTGGCATATGAACAGCACCATGGCTGGGAAACTGAAATACTCTGGCCATATTAAATGTCACAATGAGTTGGAAAGAACAGTGACATCAGGCAAGGTCAATATGGAAGATGGACACATGGTTTGGCAGACATATTTGGCATGAGAGTAAGGCCAGAAAAATGGCAAGAGATTGAGAAACTTTTCGGTGGGCAGTAAAGGGAGACACATTCTGCAAAGAACCTGCTATATGATGATCTAAGAACTGTTTCACTGAGATTCACTTCTAATTAAATCAGCTTTACAGATATATACTTAAATTTTTTCAGTAGCACTCGCCATTCAAGAAGTAAGTATTTCCATTCAGATTGTCAAAGTACCCAGATACTGTGTCTGAGACAACTGCTGCCTCATCACAGACGGACATAATTTGATACGGGAACATAATATATTAACAGCCACAGTTATGCAGTCTATACAGGCTTGTCTATTGACACTGTGGTCAGGTGTTCACATCCCTAATAAAGGCAGATTTCAAAAATTGACTTGGGCTGCCAGGAAACTGGGTGTTATAAATGTCCTGGGAAGAATTGGTGACTGGCACAATACTAACATCACCACCCATCGAGTGCTGATTGGTCTATACAATTATGGGGGATAACAGGATATACCCAATCGTCCATGTCTAACTGGGGCCCTCATGTGAAGTCAGGCATAGTAACACTGTTAACATTGCATGTTGTAAGAGGCGACAAAGGAGGGCTGGGCTTGAGGCTGGCTTCCCCATCTCAAACTTCAGCTGCAAAATCCAACCATCCATGAACAAATCTAAAGATAAAAGGAGAAACAGAATAACTAGGTCAACCAAAAGAAAAGGAGGCTATTTTTTTAAGAAGAGGTATGATGCGATGTGGAGTAGTCACAAGGAGTCCCTGATCACAGACTTTCTTTCACCTGGGGACGTTACCAGAATTGGCACCTGAAATGTTAGACAGAGGGGATCTAAAAACACACTGTGAAGAGAATTAGAGACAAGAGATGAATAAATGTGAGGAGGACATGAACGAGCTGCTTGAAACAGAAAAAGACAGGTCAGCCAGGAGTGACTGGGTTGAGGGCCAACATTAAAATGGTGGGGTAAAGGTTATAAGAGGGCCATATACCCAAATGGCCCTGGATATGTAAAAGGGTCCTTTACTTACATAACTTATTAAATATCTGAGTATCTGAGCAAGAATTGCAATATCTACTATCTGCATTCTCCAATGCTTGTTCTGAATTTGGTTTAACAATTAGCAAAAAGAAGACACAGATTATGTCACAAGGTGCACATGGGGTACCATCAATCTTTATTGACGCCGAACTAGAGATGGTAGACCATTTTACATATCTAGGATCAGTGGTAAATAGCAAATTATCCCTGGATCAGGAAATCAACATCCGGATTGGTAAGGCAGAAACAACAATGAACAGGTTAAGAAAAAGAGTCTGGGAGAACAGGAAGCTTACTGCCAAAACAAAAGTCCTTGTCTATCAAGCCTGTGTCCTTAGTACTCTTCTTTATGGCAGTGAAACCTGGACAACTTACTCACACCAAGAGAAACGTTTAAACAGCTTTCATATGCGGTGTCTGCGAAGAATTCTTGGTATTAAGTGGCAAGACAAAATCACAAATACTGAAGTATTGGAAAGATCAGGTTGTGTGACGGTTTATTCCATGCTGTCTTCGTAGACTTAGATGGATAGGACATCTTAGGAGGATGGAAGAATACCAAAGGACATCTTTTTTGGTGAATTACAGATGGGTAAGAGATCTCAGGGTCGGTCTCTACTACGATATAAAGATGTGTAAGCGGACATGATTGATACAGGCATTGATAATGCACATTGGGAGCAAGTCGCAGCTGAACATGTTGCATGGAGGGCAAACATCAGAAATGGAATAAAGACAAAGGAGAAAATTATTGCAGATAAGTCACACACCGAGCGTGTGACTTAAAATGGTGCATGATGGTGGAAATGACGTGTTCACATGTACCCACTGTGAACGGACATTTACAGCGCGAATTGGCCTCATCAGTCACATTCGCTACCGCCATAGGTAAAAAGTTATTTAAATATTGAGCACAACCCACTACTGGCAACGCTGATCGTATTCTGGTATGAACCTAAGGCCTATCCACATCAATATGAACATGGATAGGCTTTAAGTTCATACCAGAATACGATCAGCGTTGCCAGTAGTGGGTTGTGCTCAATATTTAAATTTCAAATCCCAAAACAACCAAATAATCAAAAGTTATTATGCCTTTTTAAAGCACAAACTATCGTCTGTCAAGATGGCAAGGTGCCAATGGATTATTAAGTATATCAGTTAAAGAAACAAGGACAAATTAATGATGTTGGCAGTGTTTCCATAATGTCAAATATGATGTAGTGATGATAACATTGACTTAGTGATTATGTTGACAGAAAATGACAAAGTTTATTTGAGAAATACAGAGATGATATTAATATGGCTATTATGTTTATAGTGATATAGTCATGACATTGAGAGTTACAGTGATGAAAAAATGATACACTGTAATGTTAGTGAACGGTGTGGTGTGGTTATAGAGAAAAAAGTGACGATAGTACAGTGATGTTGAGATAATGATAGCATAGAAGTTTGGATAGAGAAAAACATGATACAAAGTAAGGATAGCTTGGTAGTGTGGAGTGAGAAAAGTTTAATGATACAAAGTGATGTTGATAACAATAGGACAGTGATGTGAATGGAGACAATTTAATGATGATACAAAGTGATGGTGATAACAATAATACAGTGATGTGAATAGAGACAAATTAATGATGATACAAAGTGATGGTGATCAGCATGGCTGAATGAATCAGAGCGCTCACTTTTAAACTTCCTACGCGCTCATGCCGAGGCAGGAGGCTCAACTCCTTCACCGGTCAGCAGAGTTAAAATGTTGACTTCTCGTCATTCACATGCGGATGTAAATTACAAGTACCTCAGAAATCGGGAGTGGGTTCGTCAGATGGCAAGGGACATTGGAAATAAGGAAAGCTAATCCACATGCAAAAATCAGCCCAGTGCATTAGAAGTAAAAGTATGTGTATGGACTATGTTTGAGTTCAAAGCGAGCAAATGTAAAAAAAAACAACGTAACAAGGTGATGTTGACAGTGGCGTAGAGATGATATGAACTGGCATAGTAATGAATGTGAAGGAGACAAGATAATGCTGTTTCTTTGTGAAGAGACCTTATTAGCAATATAAAACTGCTTCACTAGTAAGTTCATTTACAATAACGTGATGTTTTGGCTATAGGTAGTATATCTGAGTTCTCAAAAGAGCTATGTTCTTACACACTACAATTGTTATGATACCGCTTAAGTTAACTTCATACAATGAAATGAATAAGCCATCAAAATCTGAGTTTCTTTGAGTGGGTTAAAGTAGAAATTGCCCCTAAGAAGAGTGGACAATGTATACAACAGGTGCTTTAAATTGAATGTTTCACTATTGTGTAGTAAGATGAGGCTTATACCACAATGAAGATACTAATGGCAAGTATTCTTGTTAACTTTTACTTTCCTGCTCAGGTTTATAGCAAAGCAACACTGAAGTTTATTTCCCTGTCGAGGTTTTTGCCAAAGCTGCATCAAACAGTTTTAATTTTCTTGCTCTGGTATATACCAAAGTTAAATCTAACAGTTGTATACTCCTGTCCAGGTCTTTATAAAGTTGCAAGATAACAAAATTTATTGCAGGTCTGCATGGTCGAATGGATAAGAACGCGTGTTCTTAAACATCTGGTGTGCTGATGCCGAGGTTAGCAGTTCAATCCATTACACCGGACAGTTGGACTAAAATGTTGACCTGTCTTCCTTGACTTGGGGACGTAAATTACAAGTACCTATGAAGTCGGAGTGGGTTGGCCTGATTGCGAGAGACAATGTTAATAAGGAAAGCTAACCCACACACAAAATTCAGTCCATCATCACTACTATAGTGTATGGACTATGCTTGAGTTCAAAAAACAAAAAGAAAACAAGATTTATTGTCCAGCTCTAATGTAACCCACAGCTGCATCTAACACTTCACATCAACCTCCATTTGCCATGACATATTAAGACAAAGAGGCAACACAACACAAGAATGACTATTGACAGCTTAAAAATGGCAGTCACACACAAACAGATAACCAAACAAATGGTAAGTATTCTTGTCAACTTTTTTATTTTCCTTCTCAGGTCTATACCGAAGCTGTATTTTAAAGACAGATGTATATTCCAGATTCTTACAATCACAAAAGCTATTCTAAATGAGAAACATATTCATTTCCATTATAAAACATTAGGGTAGACCATGACACACAAAACCTCTCTTACACACAAAAATGACACGCACTATTTATTATACAGTGGTGTCATCCAGTTCACACATTTAGCCCCATAGATCACCTATACAAGATTCAAGACTACATGTCAAATTGCAAACATAACCAGACACACAAAAAAGAAACAAGAAGTTGCATAGCACTGACAGAGTCTCTCACTTCCAGTCTCTCTAGGTGCAAGCCAGAAAATACTTCACAATTCTACAATATGAACACATTGTTTTTTTTAAAAACATAATTGTAACCATGTTAAAACATGAAAATGACAATTACTTCTGATGAATTCAGTCTCACAGGAATATTCTACAATCAGCTTTCATTTATGATGTCACATTCCTAGCACATCTACACTGGCTGTGAGTGCACAAATACCATGAAAATATCTTGTAGAGTTAAAATCAGAAGGCTACCACATGGGCAAGTGGGTACTTCATTGTCTGTATGTGTGAGGCATAGATAAGCTGTGCTAGGAAATCTAAGATGACTTGTTCTCTGATCACTTCTAGAAATATAGAGTGAGTTGAGACATAGAGATCTGCCTCGACAGATGTGGGATAATATGAATCAACAAAGTAAACATTGATATGTGCAACGTAAGATTTATTTTGACACATTTGTGCTTGAAACATAATCCTGTACTAGTTCAGACAAACTTAAGCACACTATTTTGTTAGTCTGCAGGTATGAGATTATCAGAATTTCTATTGTAGATTGCATGGTTTTCTTCTTCTTCTTCTGCGTTCATCCGGAGTTTTTTTTCCGGATGTGATTGCGCTCTTGCGCCGTTAGGCCGACACATCCAACTTCTGCGGGCATTTGTTGACCGGGTTAACCTTCCCGGGATTGCATGGTTTTTAAGGTATACAGCTTGAGATGCTTTAGCCAAAAGGAGTGATGGTGACAGCAAGAATGTCATCTTTCATACGCCTGTCACCCAGAGTAACTATCACAGGTGACATGCTGCACAGAATTAAAAAAACTTACATTAAGAGTCGACACTTCCCTATATCATGCTAATACATGTGTATTCATATGTGGTTATGCTATTTCAGAATAGTAACCATTCCCCATAAAAAACCATTGCTAAAAATGACTGACAAGTGATAAACTGACCAACAACAGTCATCATCATCATCACATCTGATGAAACATAGTGGTGCTACTAGCTGGCAACAGCAAGTACTCTATAGTCAGACCAAAAATATCAACCAATTATTCACTGATGAAAATTAACCTTTTCTATATTCTCAGGATTAAAATAACTGACAAGTAAAATCTGTGTGTATAAACTGTGTAATCTAACTGTGACAGTAAAGGATGCTATAATTAGTCCAACAAAATGTGAAAGATAAGCCCTTTCAAGTCTGCCAGTTGGAGTCCCTGAAAAGTTCCATATGAGCTTTTAATTTGTGTCTAACCATATTGCTCTTGTATCCAAAGTTCCTACCGCAAAAATTGCACGCGTAAGGAAAGCGTTTGAAATGGACACTGTTAAGGTGATCCTTATAATGCCGACGACTCTGTAGATGCTTCCCACACAAGTCACACCACAAATGTCTCCCAGGCTGGTCACCTGAGAATTCAGAATTAACATCCAGTTATTTTGCTGAACCCCAAAATTACTGGTTTTATTATTTTGTTCTCAACATGAATACAAGATGCTCAGTCACTTGAAAGACGGCACATATAAATCTCTTTCTGACCGCATATCATGACCCAAATATTCAAGGAAACCAATCACTTCTGAGCAATATTCTAACATTAATTTCAGGAAATGTCTTCTACATTATTAAACAATCTGCTATTAATATATGATATTTATATAATATACATACGCAAAAACCGTTAACAGGCTGACTTTCACGCAAACTGTAACATGTTCAACCAGTTTATAAGTAGAACAATGAATTGTGCTAGAAGCCTAGATAGAAACTGAAATTGTTGAACTAAAGGTATACTGAAGATAAAAACCGAACATAACCAATGTTGACAATATTACTATAATTTAGAAATGGTTCTCATACTGCTAATATACTACCACTTTGAGTGAACAGCTAGAGAGACAGCTAAAGAATGTTTTCACGAAAGCAATTCCTGCTACTATAACATTTTGTAGGATACAAGTGTTACACTGGTACACTTTTCTGATCAAATAACCGAATCAAAATAAACACACAATAACTCAACACAGCTAACACTTCACAAGCTAAAACCTGCCATCTAGTTCTAGCAGCTACCTATGATGATAATAAGACAAATACATTGTGTTTCTAGACAGTTATTTTATTCCTCTTTCAAGATGGGCTAAGACAATCAATGCAGACTAATGTCAAACAGCTTGCATGAAAGTACAACCCAAAGTGTTTTCTCAACGTAACTATGTTGCAGGCTGAATTTCAGAGGACAGCAAAGAAACAATGTGGTGTAAATGTGAATGTATATCTTGGGGTGTGTAGTCTATGTCATACTGGCATTTACAAATCTTGACACCCAGCCTGGGAGAGTGCAGTCTATGTTATATAGGCATTAAAAAGTCTTGGCACCTAGACAATGTCTACAATCTTTACCTCACACAGTTACAGTCGACAATTACAATTTCCTGACATTCAAGGAGGAGAAAGATAGGTGAAAATAATACAGGAGATGTTCAATATGCTGAAAACAGAAATGAGAAAAATCAACGTGACCAGATCACTGCTCTTCCTTTGGATATGGCCGCATAACTCCACAGGTGGTAGCAGCATGACGTTTAAGGCTCCGTTTGTATGCAAATTTCTTGCCACAAGTATCACATGAGAATGCCAGAACTTTAAAGTGAACACTGTTTTTGTGATCTCGCAACTCCCAAGACGAGCGCAAGCGTTTGAGACAAATCTCACACTGGAACTTGTAGCGCCAGGCATCTGCAGATAAACAAATGTCACCCTCTTTCATTGCAGTCACAAGCACACATACAGTTACAATCGGCAGTACAAAATTGACTCCCCTCCCCTACAGCTGCTGTACAAGTGGAAGATACACAGACCACATGTTTACTAACATTTGAGTTTCAGGAAAAATAGGAGTCAAGATCACAATAATTCAGCCGACATTCCATGGAGCTATCGTCACCTAATACAATTACCATTTGCTATTTTATCATCACATGAAAGTAAAAACTGCATACACAAAAGCTATTGTCAAGTGTCCCCTCTGAATTTGGCACTGATGGACACAGATAAGGAGGAGACAAGAATCGAGACATGACAAAGTAGAAGTGTAGACGCTGTGAACCCTGTTTATTAGCAAAAATTTAAGTGGCAATTAAAGCCATAGATGGATCAAACATAATCACGGCTTGAATGAATAATCTTGCTAACTATACATATTATGTTTTAATCAGTCACAGAACAGGATGTACCAGCCCACAAAATAGTTTAGCACAATATTCCAGAACTGCATTTTTAATAACACACAAAATAAAAACTGTTTGTAAGACTATAATCAATATTTGATACTGTAGTATCCAAATGAATTCAATAAGGTACATTTTATTTTAGAATGTATCATTTTATAGTATAAGTAGAGCAACTGAAAACATGCACATTTAAACACTATGTTTATTTGTGTGTGCATAAGGTCAGATAATAATCATGCATGCTTCAAGTTTACACTGTATAAGATAACAAATGTGGATGATAATTTGCTGTACTTTGTTGGAATATATTGTGCCTGACAAAGAAACAAAAAATACCTTAAACAAAAGCACTTCCAAACAAACAAGAAAAAAAACTTTTTCCCTAGTAAAACTGTGACAGGAATGCTCCAACTTTCAAATCAATAATTCGTTCATGAAACAAAATGCAAATATGTAGCGCACCACACAACCACAAAACTACAATGCTGAAATATTTTGAGATCAGCAACACACAAATCCTTCTCGGCACAATTTGTTAAACACCATTTTTTCTCCTAACACCGAGTTTGGAAACATATTACAAAAGCTGAAAACTCATTAACTGGCCAATGGAGCCTAATTAATAAAGGAAATGTATGAATTCCATCAAACTTTCGGAACATTTGAAGTATGCAGCAAATGAATGGATCGCTCCATGCACAGTTTGGTGTGACGGAGGCAATTTTTTTTGTAGGCGAAACGTTTTCGACAAAACTGACAGCAGAACTCAAGCAAGCCGTAATGTACTGCATTTGTGTGTTCCTCAAGATGCTTTCTGTGATGGCAAAGCTGTCCACAAATATGACACTGAAAACGGGCAAACCCAGAACCTGTGAAAATGGACAGAATTCTCTCTCAGAGCCATGTTTAGATGCAGGTCCATTGTTATTTTTACTGTTGTATGAAACATACTCCAATCCTTATTAACATAACCAGATAAATTAAAAAATAAATCTGTCTTTGATTCAGCACAGGCCAAAGATTAATCTGTTTACAACAGTAACATACAATTGACGACTTAAGATTACTGATCACACAATGTGAATAGTTAATGTGGTTATTGCCTCTGTTATCAAATAGAATCGACTGTACACGAGTAACTAGAAAATATTATGTTATGCTTTTACGAGTCTGTTTATCTTTAAAACAACATGACAACAAAATACAATGAGAATTCCATAAGCGACTTTCACTCAAACCATCTCAATAAATTATGTCTTAACCCATTGTAGTATATAACAAACAATCTGTTTTTAACATTCTAAAAATCTTTAAATGTTTACTTGATAAAAAATATACTAAACCACTTTGCATATTTACGGTGACGACAAAGGAGTACTGGAATAAATACCACACATGAAACAGAAGAACTGAACAGTCTAAACAGAATTATTGATAAGGATGTAAGAATAAAGTAATGAAAATCAGAAATTAAAGCAGAACCAAAGAAAACTAAGCCCAACAATATTTAATTAATTTGCACTTTATAATCAATCATAACTTAGTTGTCCACAGTCCCTTATAAAGACAGATATATGTTTCAAGGTTGCAGGGGGAAAAAAAAAAGAATAAAATTAGCACCAATATCAGTAAAATGGAGTTCACACAATCACGATAGCATTATATTACAATGAAAACAACTAGCATCGACCTCTAGGTCCCTTTAGCAATTTGACAAACTAGGCTGTGGCGTACAGAATTTCTTTTGTAATGGAACCGTTTCCCACAAAACGGACAGGCGTACTGCATGAGATTAAAATGCACGCTGTTTTTATGTTCCCGGAGGTGTGTCGTGTCACGGCACTGCTTCCAGCATAGATCGCATCTATATTTATTTAGTCCAAATAAAAGCAGCTCGTTGTGGAGTTTAAGGTGGGATTTACTCATGCCTGCACCTGCAAAGGAAACAAGTTGCACAAGTCCTCAAAAGGAAGATATCAGCATGAGTCACATGAGTGTCACCAACCACAACCTACACGCATGGCAGAATATACTGGTACATGGGTCATACACTAGCCTTGTAGCTTCTAGTTTGTAAAGGCTTGTATACAAAGCTTGTAATTCACTGAAGCTAGACACTTCAGACAAACAGTTTTGTAACTGTTGATGAATTCAACAGGCCTGTTTTAACTACTCACACATAAGAGTGGAATACCAGAACAGCCGACTAACTTCATGCTCAGTTACTTCACAAATATTGCCAACTGGAAAGAATATTTCACGCCATCTATGAATTAACTAACGACGATTGCTTACAAGAACTAGAACATTATACACAACAATAAGAAAGAGACAAACAGCTTTCTTTGATAATGTGATGAGAAGAGGGGTATTGGAGAATATCATGACGATTGGAAAGATCGAGGGGAAGAGAGGCAGAGGCTGGCCAAGAGAAATTATGCTGGATGGACTGAGACGGTGGTGTGGAGGAACTGCAGAGTTGATTTAGAACACCAAGGACCGAGATATGTGGAGAGACATAAACGTCTAAGCCAGCTGGTAGGGCACTTGATGACAGGTTAAAGGAACTATATCTAGCGATTTACATTCTTTAAGAATCAATGTTATATCCATCCACATTAATATTTTAACATTCATGGCAGTAAACTTTCCAAATATATAACAGCAATGTGCATTTGCCAAACCAAATAACTAGAGGCAATCCATGTGGTAATAGAGGAAACAGAAGAAAGACAAGGAAACATTATTTCATCTACTATTTTGATAAGTCATATTTACTGTTTGGTTGTTATTTCAAAGTGGGGATGTCTGGATTAGCACAAGAGGAAGAACTATAGTATTATACATTCTCTCGACAAATTACAGAAAACCTGGATAAGTTCCATAAATCTGACAGTGACACTATTCACATTTTCTGGCCACTTGTTTTAATGGACACTGCAGCTGACTAACACATTTAATCCACTTGCCATCCTCTAATTACTATGCTGTTAATAATCCATGCTCAATTAGTTTTTCAACATATCAAATGCATTTAAGAAATATTTACTTTAGTTCTGCTATCTTTTAGAACAATAAATTACTAAAGCGTGAAACAAAAATGTTATACAATCATACAGCAGTGTGCTATAAACATTTCCCCCTGAACTACAAGCAAATTAATTACAGTTGTGTATTCAAACAAGTAAATTTAAAAAGCAATTATATAGCTGACACGGATTATTAATGTATTGCAGAAAACAGCCAACTAACTACTGAGAAACTTTTGAATGTTCATAGTTACACTCAACATTATGTCGCCCGAAACTTGACATTACATAGCATAATGAACTTTCAAAGCAATGATGCCTGAAAGAGTATTCAAAGCAAGGAGCTATCAAAACAAGGATCTTCAACTGGTATTACATAGAACAATGAACTTTTAAAGCAAGGTTAGATCAATGAACTTTCAATGCAAGGACGCCTCAAGGAATTTTCAAAGCAAGGATGCCTTCTGAATGCTAAGCATCAGGAGATTTTGAAAGCACACTTTTCCAATAAGATCAAGAACAGCTGAATAACCTACAATAAAATGCTAAGCTACATGTAACATGAATGCAAATCTGAAAGGATGACTGGACAAGAAAAATACACATGTAAAATTGGTAACACAGAGGGAGACTTAACAATACAAACAATGCTACAATTGTGCACTAACAGGCTGTTTACAAAATGGAATTTGACGAAGCAAAACAAAAATTAGATACAATAATTAAACAGCAAGACAAAGGCCTAATACAAATAACATACAGTTTAACCATAGGCACAACTGTCTATCCTTACCCTAAAGAGCAGATGGGCAATGGTGACATATGATAGTCAGAATGGGGATACTATTGCTAAGCAAGACAAATGTAATATGCAAACACCTGGAAATATTACTATCTGACGATTGAAGTATTACAAAAAGAAGGAAAAAGGCCACATACCAAATTTCTTTTAGAACAAAATGTATCTTATACAATCCACATCTTACAATGTAAAAGGTTACAGAATATCATGACCAAAACAAAAAAGAATAAATCATGTTTTAAATAATGCCAACCACAATAATGAGATAGCAACACTCTCAACAATTTATTCAAGCTATAAGATGGAAAATGCAATTAAAAAAAAAAAAAAAAAGTGAAATAATGGACAACGCTCTGAATGGTTGCTTAAGATCATGGCATAGGAAAACAGGATTGCCAAGCAGATAAATGTGAACTCATTTGAAAGGAGGCATGAACATATACATCACACATGCCAAGCTATAATGATACTTGTATGAGAATAGAGCCGACACAAAGAAGAAACAAATAAGCCATTATAAGAAAGGTTGTCCATTCACAAAAGAATTTTTTAAAAAGTGTGTTGTGAGTAAATTTTCTGTTAAAAAAACAAACAGAGGGAAGCAAGAATCAAGTGGTGACAAGATTGATATCAGAGAAGTTTGTCTTCTTCATTATATTTCAGTGAAAGATCATATACACGGTTGGAATTCTACCAGTAATTGTGTACTAGCCATCCTACAACTAGGTATTTCATTCTCAGGGTTAACCCATCCCTTTACTATCCCAACACTATACTTATGGAAGAGTTAGATTATTTCTCAACCAGTACAGTTCTAGGTGAGGAAAAGACGCTGGTGCTGGATAGGACACATGCTGAGATGTCAATTATATAAATAGAAAGCCTGTTCTCTTGAAACCACCTGGTTAAAGGAATAGTGAACCTACACATACATGGGTAATCAGAGACAGAGATAAGTAATTTGAGGAGACAGTGAGGGAGCTGCAATAGATGGCAAAGATTAGGGGTGGGTTGAGGGCCTATGCTCCACTGGGGGATAACGGGCAGAAATGAAGACGCTCTGAAAAAAAATATCACTTTCATTTAGTCTACCTAAGAAAGTGAAAGTAGCTAGCTTTCATGACGCCCAGTCACAGAAAATAGAGGTCAAACATATCCAAAACATCCCTTCAACAGAGGTGTTAGTAACAGTCTCCCAAATCGAACATGCAGACAAATGAGTGAGCCAAGTGAAGTGGGACTTGCTGTCTTAAAAGGGCAATGAAACCTAAAATGGGGGTGGGGGGAGGAGAATAAGCTTGTAAGCAGAAATCATCATCATAATAAGACCATATCAAGAAAGAATGGGACAGAAACCGTGTCTAGACACAAATCGATCAAATGACTGATATAGCTGAAGATAAACAGAAGTCAAATCAATGAAAACTCAAATTATTTCAGCCAAGGCAGACCATGGACAATCTTCTCCTGCACAATCAACTGGTTCTAAATCAGATTTTCATCCACATTTAATTCCCCCACCTCCAGTAATGTACACTTATATAATAAGAATGTTATTCCCATACTGCCTCTTTCCCACACGTTAACTTATGCCTTCTTAGGCTCTGCTGATAGGCAAAAGATCTTCCACACTGAACGCACGTGTGGGGTCGCAATCCGTAATGTCTAGTGTTCATATGACCCTCATAATCCTTCTTTCCAGAGAATGCTTTTCTGCACTGAGTACAGTAATTTATGTAGGATTTCTGCCACATTTTTGCTGTGAAAGAAAGGAAATAAAAACTAATGGACAACCAACAAACTTAACAGTAGAAAAGTAATATTTCTAAATAATGATAATGAATGAAAAGTTCACATCTTCAATGATTATGCTTGTTATGTAATAAATAGTTTAAAATGAAACAGGGAAAACAATGTATGAAATAAAAATGTCAGGAGACAATGTGCAGGAACATGTGAGTTATTAATTAGGGAAGTTCCGAATAACTACAACTGCTGGTACAGGAGAATGTTGACACCTTGGCAATAAAAAGAACACATGACATTTTGACGACAGTGATCAACTGTCTTCAGGCCAACTATTGGTGAGACAAAGGAGACACTTTCATTGGAAGTACATTAGAACAGTTTGCATTCACATGACACAGTGACTGCATAAAACAATTTATAACAACATCCAACTGTCTTCATTGAAATTTTATATGGATATTTTCAAGGTATAAATCCATTCCCATGCAATAAATATCAATTTTGGGGCAGCTCTTGAGATACATTGACACAGCATGAGAAATAAACTCACAGGTACTGGCCGGCACTCACAGAAGTATAAGTAAAAGGGTGCCTACTTAGTTGTGCATTGAAGTACTCCTGTTCCTACTGAAAGGTGACAGAGAGCAATAGGTTCACATTCAGGTGTAACCAGTATAGCCTTCACAATTTATACTGTCTAGCATGTACTCTTGTACGCCAAAACTATAATGAGAAATGTCAGTGATGATATAACCAAGGAGCAATATGATGCCCTAAATATTGGTGGTCCTGGAATACCAGAGATTCGATATGCTGATGATACAGAATTACTATCCACATCACAGAATGGTATAGAAAAACTAGTAACCTCAACCCAAAAGAATAGTGAAAATAACATATCTTAACATAGCAAAAACAAAGACAATGCATAAGATAAAATTAATATGGAGAAGAAATATATGTTAATGAGGAAAAATTAGAGGTGGTGGAAAATTGTGAATATCTTGGGTCATTAATTACCAACAATGATGACACAATGGAAGAATTAAAAGATGAATATACATTGCTCTTCAAAAACTAAAACTGTATAAATTGTGCAGTGGGACAGACAGAACTACATAAAATTAAGATTTTTAAGAGCATGCATCTTTCCTATTGCAACATACTATGAGACCTGGACACTTACTATACAATCTGAACAAAGCATAAATGCCTTTGAATATAAATGTTTTAGACAGGTTCTAAGTATATCTTGGATACAGAAAAAAACTAATGCATCCATATGACAAGAGCTGAATGATGAACAAGGTTAGCTACTGAGGAGATAAAACAAAGAAAATTTTAATAATTTGGTCACTTGAAACGTGATGAAAGTTCGGAGAGAACAATTATGGAGGGGGAAAGAGAGAAAAAGGCCAAAGAGAAGATGGGTGCAGAGTGTGGCAGATGATCTCAAGGGAGGCCAAAGAGACGATGGGTGCAGGATGTGGCAGATAATCTCCAGATGCGTGTATCGGACACGGGACATCTTGCTTATGACCGAGAAGTTTTCCGGAGGGTTGTTATGGGAGCGAGGTTCTGCAAAGGACATGCTACTGAATGAAGGAATGAATGAATGTGCTCTGATCTCTACTTCTTTCCTCTTCTTCTATGAGTGCAAATAATACCCGTGATTCGATATCCCATGCTATTTCATTGGTCCCAAACTTATATTTTTGTAATATTCAAAATATATTTTTGTGTTGGATATACCACAGTGTAACCAATCATATAGCTTCTTTACATGTTCCATAATACAATGGACACATCACTGTGGTCACATTGATTTGTTACATGACCTATGTTAGTAAGTATCAATTTCTGAAACCAATGGTGCTATTTCAATAGCCAGTCACACAGAATCCAGAAAGTTTTTTAAAGTACTGAAGTCAATGAAACGAGGGCACCAACAAAACACATATGGTTTAAAAGACAAAAATGGGAATATGATAAATACCAATGAAGAAATGTGCAACACATGGAAAGAATATTTTATTGAATTACTAAATTGTGAAGCTCCAAGTAACATTTTCCCACAGGAAGAGGTTCTAACATGCGAACCACAAATTGAAGAACCTACATTTGAAGAAATCCTATATGTAATCACACGACTTAAAAACAATAAGGCAACTGGGACTGATGGAATTGCTGCTGAATTTATAAAGGCAGGTGGCCATGCATTACATCTAAAGCTATACGAACTAATAATAAAAATCTGGAGGACAGAAGAATTACCCCATGACTGGAAAGAGTCATTATTGATACCTATCTTTAAGAAAGGAGACAAATTCCAATGTGGAAATTATAGAGGAATATCACTACTGTCCACAAGCTATAAGATACTATCCGCAGTATTACTAAATAGACTAAAACCATATTCAGAAGACATATTAGGTGACTACCAGGCGGGTTTTAGACAAAACAGATCAACAATAGATCAGATATTTATCTTACGACAAATAGCCGAGAAACATTGGGAATATAAAAGAGATCTCCATAACATTTTTGTGGATTTTAAAAAGGCTTATGATAGTGTCCATAGGAATAGTCTATGGAATGTTATGCAGGAATTTGGAATACCAAGGAAGTTAATTAACATGACCAAACTATGCATGGAAGATACTTATAATATAGTAACATATAAAGGCAGGAAATCAGACCCCTTCCAAATAACATCTGGCTTGAAACAGGGTGATGCACTATCGCCGCTACTCTTCAATCTGGCTCTAGAGAAAGTTGTAAGGAAGGTAAAGGAGGAATGTGATATTGGAGGAACATCCAAGCTGCTTGGTTATGCAGATGATATAGATATTATAGGGCAAAGTGAACAAAAGACATTAGAAATATTGACTCACTTAAAGGAAAAAGCCCAACAGATGGGGCTGGTTATCAACCAAGATAAGACAGAATATATGGTAATTTCAAGAGACGGAATGGCTAAAAACTCTGGCCACATACAAATAGATAATATGACCATTAAAAGAACGGAAACATACAAATACCTGGGTACAATCTTCAACTGCTCCAACATCATAAGGGAAGAAATACAAACTAGAATCAACTCTGGAAATAAGATATACTATGCACTACAACATCTACTAAAATCAAAGGCGCTATCTCGTAACACCAAAATCACAATATACAAAACACTGATCAGACCAGTTGTGCTGTATGGCTCTGAAACCTGGAGTACAACGAAAGGAGACGAAGCCTTGTTACAAACCTTTGAGAACAAAATTTTAAGACGCATCTTTGGACCCATTAGGGATACACAAAGTGGAGAGTGGAAAAGAAGAAGTAACAAAGACATTTATGATTTGTTTAAGTCCCCGCTAATCACTGGTATCATGAAGGCTAATAGACTACAATGGCTGGGGCATATAGAAAGAATGGAAGATAATAGGGAAACAAAACTCGCTTACACTCAGGAAATAAATGACCGTAGACCCCGAGGTAGACCAAGAAGGCGGTGGAGAGATAATATACATACAGACCTACAAGCACTTGGAATCAACGACTGGCAAGAGAAGGTCCACCAGAGAGACGAATGGAGACAGATTGTATTTGCAGCAAAGAACCTCAATGGCTCGGAATGCTGAAGAAGAAGAAGAAGAAGAAGTCACACATTCTGTCCATACTCCCTAGTGATAGGTTCAAGTGGGTTATATGCCTGGCTAAGGAAGACATCAAATCTGACATGAACAGAGATAAGAGCACTTGCTCTGAAACTGTAGGGGTAATGGCGGCGCTGTAGTCGGTTCATTCCCTACACCAGCCAGTTGGATTTCAACATTGACTTCTCATTCCAAATGCAAATGACTGAACATAAAATTGTCTAGTCAATCAATTTGGGATAGGGATTGATCACAACGACCTGCAAAGGACACACACAATTTAATCTGATATGAATTGTTCAAATGTATATTGGAAGGCTTCATTTGCAAATGCAATATTATGGCACAAAATGAAGTCAATGTTAAAAACATTCTCATACTTGTCAGAAGGCTAAAAAAAGTAAGGATATTCACATCTGTTAAAAAGAGTA
Source organism: Cepaea nemoralis (assembly GCA_014155875.1). Lineage (NCBI taxonomy): Eukaryota > Metazoa > Mollusca > Gastropoda > Stylommatophora > Helicidae > Cepaea > Cepaea nemoralis. The sequence goes on from JACEFZ010026772.1 coordinate 73,348, forward strand.
GATAGTTTTGGGAATGTCATGAACCTGAAACTCACTATTGCTTTTACTAGAGACAATAGGGAGTTCTGAGTGTGAATGGGAAGAAGAAGAAGAAGAAGAAGAAGAAGAAGAAGAAGAAGAAGAAGAAGAAGAAGAAGAAGAAGAAGAAGAAGAAGAAGAAGAAGAAGAAATCAATTAAGACAACAATTCAGCCACTTAAGAAACACAAATTTCACAAAATGTATAAAACATTCACAAAACATGCACCCATAAACCACTTTTCATCCTAGCAACTACAACCAGAAACAACCAAGAATTAACCTGTCACTTTAAAAAAAAAAAATGATTCATTGGGTAATCCCAGTACGATGTCAGCTTTGCAAATATGAAAGCCTTCGTGAATGGAGGGGAATGCCCAGTTTCTATGATTGTTCTGGATGGATTTGTTGGAAAATAGGGGGATCATCACCTGTAGATGAAACAGCAATGATGATGTCAAAGCCCTGGAATGTTCCAAGAAACTACCTGGACAAGCTAACCCAGTCAAAAAATGCCAGGTAGCAGTCGGATGTGTCAGCCGAAAGGCGCAAGTATCGCAGCTCTGCTGTAAACAGACAACACAATTCCGCTCATAACACCCAAGAAAATATTGGATGAACGAAGAAAAAGAAATACTTAACAGAAGCCAGACTCATGTTAATGAGAGCCCTATAAAACACACACGCAATATAAACAATATGTACTGTTTTACATGCATGATTGTCCTCACTTAACAACATAAATGTAAAAAAACCACATTTCACAGAATGTGACTACGACACAGGCTCGGATATGTGAATGTTCTTGCAGTGTCTCCGTAAATCATGTCTATAAGTAAAACTACGCTCACAGAATGGACACACGTGTTTCTTCAATGTATAACTACCACCACACACATTCTGGTGTCGTTTGAGTGTGGAGCGGTGCATGAAGGACAGCGAGCATTTGCCACAACTAAAAGGTTTCTTCGTGCTGTGCACACTCAGATGCTCCACCAAGAGGAGCTCAGAATCAAAGCCTTTATCACAATAATAGCACCAGCATGTGTGCTGCAATGTTTTGTCATGACTAGGAGAGGAGAGTACATGTGCATCTCTGTTTAGTGCTTGGAAAGAGGAAGTATCCCCTGTCAGTCTGCTCTTTTCAGATCTTATGTGGAAGGCATATCTTGCTCCCTCTGAGGACAAAAAAATGCAAAGCCAATCAGGAGGCCCACTCACTTATAAAACGTATGTGTGTGTATGTGGAATACGCGAAGAAAGGTCTATGAAGGTTTAAGATGAACAATATATTTTAATTTAGCTTTACCAGTAAATAAGTGCATAAACACATAACTGCCCATCTCACATTCCCTCTAATGCCTCAAATCACATTACTTAAGAGAAAATTAGAAAGACAATGATACTCTTATAAATGATACTCTCATGATACTCATAAAAACCATACTGGAAGGCAAGGTTGAGGGCAAGCGAGCAAGAGGTAGACAGCGATACAAGTGGGAGGATAACATCAAGAGATGGACGAACATCAGCTTGACAGAATGTACAGTAGGGCGAGAGACAGACAGTGTAGGAGATCCATTGCAGCCAACCTTCATTGAGGAGACGGCACCTGATTAATTGAATGAGAAAGACAACCCTTAACTTTCATAAGATGAACTCGCTGTAGGCCACTCACTGCCTTACACAACTTATTCACAATTAAAATGTGTGATCAGTGTACACAACTTTCTGTAAGATGCTCAACTGTGCTGCCCTGATGTTTAATTAAAGCACCCAGATTTATCAAAAAAGTAACTTTAACCAATTTTCAGACTAAAGCTGGCGCAACTGCTAGAAGAAAGCAATTATAGGGGACCACAAAATATAAGATTCCAATATTTTAATTATTTTTTTTTTTTTTTTTCAAACTGTAGTGAATACAGTAAAAGAATATGACCCCCTAAGAAGTTTAGACCCAATTATGAACCGCTGGGACAACTTTACTTAAAATAGACACAATTTATCCAGTGGTGTAGAGATAACAGCAAAGTTAGAAAAACATAAAATCAAGCCACAACTCTAGGAAAGCCAAACCAATGCTTTTAAACACCAGAGAAAATGACATTTTCTATCTTTGTCAGCATGCCGAAAGTATAAAATAATTGTGAATATATTTATATTTTCACCACCACAATCAGCTACCAAGCCAAGGAGCATAAACAAAAAACAATCTTTAATTTGCTAAAAACATCCCTACATTTCACAGACTGAATAGATAAAGGAACATTTTTGAGGAATTGACAATAGACAAAAGGATATATAGTACACACTTTAAATGCTAGGTTGCTATCTCCATGTCGAAAGGGTTACGGACACAGTTCGAAATCTCGCATACCAGCATTCAAAACACAGCTGCTGGTGATTTGGCAGCAGACCTCCCTGTGTTGTTTTGTTTTAAAAAATAAAATGGTATGAGTGCCGGTCATTCAGCAAGCAAACACAAACTAGTGAATGTAAACTTGCCAAAAGATCACAACAGCAAAAAATGCTGGTGTTGACTGCAACATCTTGTAAAGGATATGCGACATGCTAGAGAGACTGACAAATCAAGCTATGGCTTTTGGAATCGCCTGGACAACATAGGCGCAGTCATAATCTGTTCATTACGTCAACATTCAACATGCCTACACTCTGACAACAGACAGACAGAGCGCACACTGGTGTGTCTCATGTGCAATGATGTCGAGTCTAGTTAGTCAAGGCTTAGAAATTGCTTCAGTTGTCTTATAAGTCAAGAAACAAACATGAATGGTGATGCAAACAGTAACTTAGGTAAGAATTATTACAGTTGTAGTCACAATGAAAGCACAGATTGCAACACAAATGCAATGGATGCACTGCTAAAATAAACTTTCATTTGTCAAAACAAAAGTTAATTTTAAAAAGGTGTAAATATTAACATGTACACGTGCTTAGCATATTTTATTAGATAAACTACATGAACATCTTCAGAAATAAGAAAATTAGAAAAGGATTAAAAAAAAAAATTGACAATTTTCTATTTGACTTGAATGTCTGGAAAAAAATAATTATGAAGGGATGTGCACCAAGGAAGCAGAAGACAGAAAGACCACAATGTAGGTTGATTCAAGATGTGATAGAAGCAACAGGAGGACATCTGGCTTATGATAAAGAGATGTCAACAGACTGTAATGGGAACAATGTTCTGCAGGGGCAAGTCTCTGGATGATGCTATTTGTGCAATTGCTGCATTTTCCCATCCAGTTTTGCAGCAATTTATCTACAAACCCATGTATATACATATCCCAACATCAGTAGTTATTTACACAAACAGAATTGTCTGACTATAACATGATATAATTTTCACAAAAATATGTTTACAATTAAATAAAAATATAAGTATAGACAACTTGGTAAAAGAAATATACATATAAATTAACTCTGACAAAACAAACTTTGAATTTACTGATTGGGTTAAATGGCAAGCTAGCATCTACATAAACAATGAAGCAGACTTGGAACAAGGAATAATAGTTGTGCTTGCAAATCCCTGAGGGGCATATATGGTCGATATTTTGCAGTTTATGGCACTTATGATTATGATGTTACCAGCATTATTACAGCATCAATTTGGGAATTTCTTTAAAAAATAAACAAAAATACAAAGAAGACAAACACAAATTTCATTGATAACAACACAACAGACACTAAAGTATTCAAAATTCATGGTGTTAATGACACCAGTCTCATTAACACACCAAATATCCAATGGTCTCTACAATTTATCAGCATTATTTCAATATTTATGTATTAATTCTCTCAGGTGCATAAAATGTTCAAATTACTATCAAAACAGAATGTATTCATGCACAATGGCTTCACGGTCGACACCGCTTTACAAAATTGTTACCTACTGGCATGATTCTGATGGCACCACCCACCGTGTCTTGTTTGATAAAAGAACTACACCAAGATTCAAACCTCCAATATGTTATGCTGAGACAGAACTTGGAGGTAAGCATGGCTAATGTCGGATTGCAGGTTAAACCCCTACACCATTCAGTTTGACTAATATGCTGACTTCTCATCCTTGATTTGGAATATAATTTACAAGTACCACAGAAGTCGAAGCGGATCCGCTTGAAGGTGAAGTACACTGGTAACAAGGAAAGCTAATCCACACGCAAACACAAGTCTGGTGCACTCCCAAGTAGTAGCACGTACAGGGACTATGTTCAATTTTTTTTAAAAGTGACGTTTAAAAAAATAAAAATAAAATAAACACAGAACTTCACTTTCAACACTCATGAGTCTAAGAACCAAATACTGTTAAAATGAGGGCTGCTAATCCGTCTATCATAAACAGGACAAGATCAGATATATTGTGAGAACAGTTATGGTAATTAATTAACAAAGGCAATCAAAGAAGAAAGGCGCAGATTAATGAATTGACAACAAATGATAAAATTTCACAGACTGTTCATCACCAGCTTCAAAACTTAAGAACTATTTAAACAATTTTCAATGTAACCCACGTTGTGCTGGAAACTATAAGATGACCTTTTTCTTGTCAATCAATATTTAAAACATTAAAGGTTCAAGACATGAGAATCAACCGTAGTTTACCCCATCTTGCTCAAGCTCTTTATGCAGAGTGGCAAGCAGACTTGCTGAGAGAATCATACAGAGCCAGAACTCCATGGCTCTAGTAATGACCCCTGCAGTCTCCAGTGAAAATGATAATGGTTGTCTGAATGATGCAATGTGAAACAAACACATGACCTTCACAGCACCAGGTAGCTGGCTTGACCATTTCACCCCCACCAATAATCAAAATAAAAGAATACACATGCATGTCTTCTCTTCTTGGGATCTAAGAATGATCCCTGCAGACTCTCTGGTGCCAAAATTAATTATGTCTGGAATATTTTTAAAACTTGCCGAATTACTTCTCATCCACATTTAACAAGTCAATAAAATGGTAAATGAACAGATGTCCTTATGGAGAAAATACAAACATGTAAGCAAGGACACACACATACAGACCAGGTGGAAATGTTTCAGGCAAGGAAGATGTTTCACAAAACGAAAATCCCACATAAATGTTAGACAAAATAAGGATAAATACAAAGCCAAAGTTATCCCAGATTGACTAACAAAATTATAGTTCTGCTTTCTTTCTTGGATGTGCGGATACCAGAAATATGAAGCAAAAACAAAAAAGAAACACTGCTCTGCAAAAACTAAAGCAATGAAAATATTTATGGATTGGAACAGATAGAACAAAAGAGAGTACTGAGAACTGGCGTATTTCCTGTGGCAACAGATGGGTGTGAAACTTGGATGTTTAACAAATCAGCTGAAAAGCAATAATGTGTCTCAATATGAATATTACAGAAAGGTAATGCAATTTCATTAGACAAATAGGAAAAAAAAAACATGTCTACCCAACAAGAAATCAACACTGAAGAAAAAAGGAAAATGGAATATTTTGAACATGTAAAAAGATATGAATATCTGGAACAGATAACTATGGAGAGAGGCATACTGGGGAAGTGAAGTAAAGGGAGACTACAATATGGATGGATTCAAAGTGTTATAGATGCACAAAGTGTTATAAATGCACAGAGGCAGCACATCTAGTTTCCAACAGTAAGAAATTTCAAATGACTTATGGAGCCAGGTTTCTGCAATGTACTTGTTATCGGAAATGATAACAGTCAATTACCAAACTAACATTAATAAAAACCTTTAATACAAGCTGATGAAGTGAACATCCTAGCCATCAATAGCCATTCAATGTGAGATCAAATGAGAATAGCAACAGCTCACACAACAAAAGTCTAAGAACTGATTTCACAATGCTATTAAAGAAAACCATAAAATGTAGAGTATTTCTGGCTGAAATGTAGATAAATCTGGATGAACAATGACAAATAAAGAGCTGGAAACAAGAGTAATGCTCAAAATAACAGACACAATATAGACTCTTTCTGTAATAATTTGTTTACATAAAATAACCCCTATCCCCAAAAAATCCCTCCCAGCATGCACTGGCAACAGTTTAAAAAAGCGAAACATACACTTTACAGATTTTTTTTTTAAAACTATGTACTTCAAATGCACATGTAGAAAGCCGTTTCCACCAACCACTCACTCTGTTATTGTGATATGGTAACAAGAATTGCCACTGTTTTCTGCACTTACACGTATAGTTCAGAGCCACACGCCACAATGTCAAATCTAGAAACAAGCACAATTAGAGGTTTTGAATACAGTAGCCAGATTCCGAAGGTTGTTTGGGGGCGCATTTGCTTACAAAAATGGAACACAATATGTTCTAAACTATTATCATCTGCAATGAAAAAAATTCCTTAAATCAAAACTGTATCAAGTGTCGGCATGTTTGTTTGTGTCTGGATAAATTATTCGCATACGTAAACCCAGTCCCACAGTGAGAACATATATATGATTTTCTTTTTAAATGGGAGTTGATATGTCCTTGGTAATGAGTTTTATGTAGATATAGTCTGTTACAAAATGGGCATATATACTGGCCAGGGGAGGTATTCATTCTGACTGGAAATGGTACTGCCTTACTAACATCTAGCCCGCGACTGCAGACTTCAGCACTTGAATAAACTGCAGACAAATGGAAGACAAAAAAGAATCCAATGACAAAATGTGTCACAGTGTTTCCGATTTTTCAAAATTACCGAATTAATCCCTTTTATTTCAGTAGATCATAAAATCTCATTCACAATTATTATTTTTTTTTTTTAATATTACAAATGTAATTGGTGATGTGAACAAATGCAAGATGATCTAAGGCAACAAAATCAGAACCACATTTAAAGACAGACACTGTCGAAACAGTTTTCCCTGCTTCAATGCCAGTGTCTATGAAATGCAAGCTACATGTAATGTGGACTGAAGCATTACCAATGAACACAATTTTGTAAATGCCAATGGCAAAGAACTAGAGACAGTTTTTAGAGACCAATCTTCTTTTTCTTTAATTTCCATGCCATCTTTCTTTTACAGCTCTCCATTTTCTTAAATCTTCTAGGAATGTGTCGCTTCCTGCCTGCCCAGTTTCTCACACGGTTCTCAAATGTCCCCTCTATCTAGTGATCAGATATATTAGTTCTGTTTCAGTTTGCTGATGAAGGCATTGCCACGCTGTCATCTATAATTGTATGTTAGTAAAGCAGACACTTCCTATTTTCTTGTTTCATTCAGTCGTTACACTTCCACAGCAGTTTATTCCCACTCCATAACCCATGGTTATACATAAGTCATCACATAGCAGGTTCCTTCCAGAATGCTTATCTTTGTCGCAGCCCACCAAAATGATTCTCAATTGTTTTCCTGTTCTCCCGCTTCAGGCATGTGTAGTATTTTGCAATGCTCTGTGCCTGTGTCCAACTTCATGTGCTTATCTCATCTGTTCAAATCACTATGATGTTTAATAAAGCCAACATATTTCAGAATCAGAGACACAATACTGTTTACAAGCCAGGTTTTTTCAATGTTCAGATCTTGTATAACGTCAGTAAATTTCTAGTTCTGAGTCTACAATATTCTACAAACTTTTCTGCAACATTTAAGTTCAAAAGCCCCAATTTTCTCTTTTTGTGATTGCAAAATGGTCCACGACTCACATTTGTATGCTGCCTTAGAAAAGATACATATTCTGACAAATTTTCTTATGTCAACATGGGTTCAAAGTAAGTATATACTAAGATTCACCTAACACAATCAACAGATTTTAAAGTGAAGCTTCTAATGAAAGGAAACACATGAACAGTGATGAAACATCTCAAGCTATGCCCTAAGCTAAGTCCACAAAGACAAACACAGGCATTTCAAAACAAAACCAAAAAAAAAGAAAGAAGAAATTGTAGTTTCTTAATGTGTATCCCTCCCCAGCTGTGTGTAAAATTCTGCAAATTTCCTATTTTAATACAACTGTTTGACACAAATGTTTTCCTTTAGTGTTTTTGTCAGCTCATTTTATGCCATTCTTTTTTGCTTATGGGTGATACATTTCTTTCCTTCCTTGTGTGCTTTGATTTAAGGTCTTAAATACCACACACTGCAAACATATTGTCCTCTCTGGTATTTACCTAACAACCAGTCAATCTCTTGAAGACTTGTATGCACATTACAGATTTCGCTGACAGTTGGAAATCGACATGGGCAGGCTGAAAAGGCTACTGCACGTGCTACATTCCAAAATTAGAAAATGAAAGTGACCCTTAACCAAAGACCAAACCAATCCTCAATCTCTTAAATGATGGCTAGTAACATAGGCCGTCTTTGCTCTTCATATACTCCCCTACCCCAGTGTCGTTCTCCTTCATTTAGTGTACTGTCCTAGACTTTAAACATAAGGTTACATTCAACAGGTAGAGGTAAGTACGCTGAGCTCATTTTTCCAAACCAACTAGTCAAAACTTTTACCCGAAACAATAAAACGATGTGACCCACAAAACTGCAATTTGGCGCCCACGACAATGAGAATGGCATGGGGAGGAGAGGAAAGAAACACCAGAAGACAAGAAACAACATTAGATGGTGAACACGCAATAATAGCAGAGGGAATGGGGGAAAAAAAAACGTCACACTAGATTTTGCACTTAACAACATGACAGGAAAGCAGACCATGTTTAAATATGAATTATGAGTAGACAAAAACAGTAATAAGACGTTTTAAAAGATAAAATGTGCGGTAAAAGCATGTTTCAATATTTTAGAAATAATTCATCCCTTCTCATCAAGGTCCTTAAGTTATGTTTTCCCAAACTAAGCACCAGTCACAGCAGATTAAGTGTTCTCTCTTCAATAAACTGAAAATTGATACTGCCAACATTCACCCCCGTGGCACAGATTAAGCTCCCATATACTGTAGACTTGCCATACAATAATGGGATTATGCATGTAGCTGATTGGTGATTGCGCTATCACTATCACAGCTTCTACTAAAATGAAGTTAAAAGTTAGTTTCATGTCCTTCACAGGAGGCCACGATCAACTCCAACATTTTTTGATAGTTTGCAACTTACTAGGCAATTTTTACGTTCAGTAATTTGCCATTGCCTTCTGAACACCCAATGAAATCCATGCAAAATGATCTAATTCTAAATCGGCGCAGCTGATCTCAATCCCTCGACTCAGTATGACAGTAATCGTGAAACACATGTACTGCACATAGGCCACAGCACTGGTACTTAAACGCAGACAACTCCAAATTACATAAAAGATTACCCACTGGTGTATTAATTCAGTAACTTACATTACACGAAACATTCTAAAGCCTTCAATGAGCAATAATAAAGCATGAGGATGACAAACAAACAGTAAACTCAATGAAAAAAAAAAGATGAACAAAACATGACTACAAACAACTAAGGAACTGTAAAGCAATGATTGCTGATAAAGCTATTGAAGGGATATCACGCAAGAACACTTCACAGCAATATAATTTCCCATATATGACACCAGATTGTATAAAACTTAAGAAGCAGCCTCTCCATAACAGATTAGATTTAACACCAACACACAAAAATCAAGAGAATGTGGCCACAGCAATCATCCATCTTACTTTCATGAGCTCAATCAGCAGTTATACAGTGGCAAACACTTGCTCACTATCAGCCATACAAAAGTTCTCCATCTACTATACAAAATGATATACAAGCAGTGATATCACAGAAGCACATGAGTACAAAGAATATTATTAGTAAAATTGCACTGGTGATATTATTTGGCAATCAACTTCTCTATTGATTAAATCTATTAATAAGTTAAAAATGAGAGGCATGTCGTTTGTATGACAACCAATTCCTTACTGTTTAGTGTACAAAGGGGTAGTTAAGGAAAGTCCTTTTCTAAAATGTCAACCTAAGCTATATACAAATGCAAACAAACTGCATGACAGAATCACAAATGCTTTTCTACATGTTTTAAACCAAATGTTACAGGAATAAAATAGGTAAAAGCTAAACTTACATTCTCATTCAATCACTTATGTAGATAGAATAACATTATTATGCAAGAACTGCTAAACACCATCTATGTTTATTATAAAATGTTTTGTATGTATTGGCTGTAACATAATTAACACTCGTAGCACCCAAAAGTAAGTATATAAACAATGGAGGGCCCATTCACACTGTAAGGTAAACAGGGCATATGGTGCCAGACCCATACTTGTACAGAACAATTGGCACATGGTGGATGATGCGGTCAGTGTCACACCAGTCACCTTGTCCAGACATTTCCCCACCCAGAGTTCATATTCTGTTCTCTCCTCACCATTCTCTAAGTGGTAACAAAGACATATTGTCATTCATACAACTACACTGGTAATGTACAATGAATGATAACATATGGAAAGACCAAATATACATGCAAGCATCAGGTCAGCATGGCCGAATGGATAAGAACAGCATGGCTGAATGGATAAGAACTCTTGTTCTTAAACATCCACTGTGCCGATGCTGAGGTAAGAGGTTCAACCCCACACACTGGACAGTTTGGACTAAAATATTGACCTATCGTCCCCGGCTTGGGGGTGTAAATTACAAAGTGGGTTCACCTGATGGCGAGGGTCACTGTTAATAGGGAAAGCTAATTAACAGTGCAAAAATCAGTCCAGCACTACTAGAAGTAGTGTGTATGGGCTACACTTGAGTTTAAAGCAAGCAAGCGGGGAAAAAAAATGCAAGCATCAATAAATGACAGAGAACCTGACAAAGGAAACCACCTTGCCATGTTGAAAGTAGTATACAGTATACAAATGCTTCAACATTTATTCTAGGGTGCAAGATCAAGGCAGCAACCAATAAGAACTGAATGTAGGAAAGTCAAAAGGGAAAATAGCGTGCAAATGAGGACATTGAGATCAAAAGAAAATGACCCCCGGGAAGGTTAACCCGGTCAACAAATGCCCGCAGAAGTCGGCCTAACGGCGCAAGAACGCAGCTCTGCTGTAAACAGGCACAACGCAATCACGTCCGAAAAAAAAACTCCGGATGAACGAAGAAGAAGAAGAAAAGAAAATGACCAATCAGAAAATACAAGTCTGAAGATTTACATCACAGAAGGAAATGAGGGTTAAAAATGAAAGGAAGCTAATACCTAATTTAATTAAAATGCTAAGCAAGGTTTTTAGAGACCAAGTAGTAAGTACTTAGAAAACAATGATAAATTAGTGGAGACCAATGAGGCATGAATGACGCGGCCAAGACTTAGTAAATGCCCTGATATAAATTATTGCCAGACTGCCACTCAAGGAAAGCACATTATGTAGATAATAAAGAAACTCAATCACTACCTACAAGTGAAATTTAGTAAGGTCCAGAATTTAACGAATAGATACCAAATATTAATAACTCAATCTTACTGAACGTCGCTGTCAAAAATACAATGCACAAAGAATAATGTTCACTTCGGAATGGCAATATGTAGAAGTTATGCTTTCTACAAAACAAGAACTTGCACATTCCAGTTAAAACCTTTACTGTGTACACAATTTGTAACAAAACAGCAAAGCCAGCATTACCCGTTCATAAACACCCCATCCCTGTCCATATCGTTGCACTTCTTGGTGCCACCAAGTGATATCATCGCATATTTTAAAACGATTTTCAAAATACCATTAATCACGATTCTTGAACTCTTTCTATGTTCCTGTTAGGTTCTTTCTTGCTATTTACGCCTGCATTCTTTCTGTAAACTTTACCTGTTTCAAATATTGTGCAAGTAATCTACTGTCTTATTTATGTTGCATGTATACTAGTTTCACAATGTATCTTTTCGCTCCCTGAAATGTTGCTTAGATACATGCTGTTGCAAACTACACATGCTTGTTCTTGCCACTGTTGTTTAATTGTCCATGTGCATGTACTCTTACTTCATCACCTCTCAAATATTTTTGGAAATATCAGGTATTTTTTGCCATGTCAATTAAAAAATTGAAAATGGTGCATGGTAAGATCAATACAACCACCAACAAACAAAAGTCTTGTAAAGAAAGCAACAAATGGAGCATCATTACATAAATATATACAAGGAACTCAAGTTACAAAATAGGAGACAAGAAGATGTTCAAAAGACTCTTCAAAATAAGATGGCATGACAACGATGAAAGGAATATATCTTACAAATCTTAAACTACTTAACAGTCTCTGCGAACTAACACAATAAATGAGCAAATGAATAAAACAAAGAATATATATCTCCTCTCTTTAAACACCATATTCAAACATTCTACAAAAAAAAGGAGAAAATGCACACACAATATTTCTTATAACACAAAGAAAATTGTGTTGGCCTGAAACAGAATATGGCCAAATAAACAATACTCTCAGAACTGAACATGTGTTTACCTTCACTCTTTATTTTCAATACAGGAGAGGAATGTCATTCATTCATATATTTATTACAAAAGATGACTCAAGCGCGTGCTAATGATAGAGCTAACATGAAAGTATTTGTGTATAGATTGTAAAGTACATTTTGTGATGATCATCTCTCCAACTTATTCCACATCCTGATAGACAGCATCAGAGAAATATGCAATGAACTAACTATATAGGAAGTTTTTCATAAACAGGGCAACATGATTGTTTGAGAAAAGTTTTTGAGAATTAGTGTATCTGTGACCTATACTAGCACAGCTGTAAAAGGGGAAGGGGGGAATCTATGAACTCTATAAGCAGTTCAGCTCTGACTAGACACAAAGGACCCCAATACATGTTCAATGCCACACACAAATTCTTCTTATGTTTAAGTGCACATAGGGTTCTTTTTTAAGTTGTAAATACTGTGTCGATATGCATGTCCGATGTTAGTCAAATTTGCACATTTTAAATCTCTTCCCCCCCCCCCCCCCCTCCAAAGTTAGCATATGGCAGAAGCAAATTAGTTATCTCCAAATGACCGCTATCCCCAGCTTAATGCCACAGGATATTTATAGCAACCTAAAAACAAAACTGATCTACTTATGCCCCCCCCCCCCATATTTATAAATTTTAGTTAGACAAACAATGAATCAAGTATACATCCTCCATTTAAAAGAACTCTGAAGGCACACCATACTACTAACTGAAACCCTTCCAACACAGAAGTGGAAATACAAACTGACAATGTCTGTGGTCTAACCCTAAATGTTTATATTACGATATATAAGGTATGGCTATTAAATCATGATATCGATGCTACAATGTATATGTAATAATGTATTACCTGTTAGCATGGATCCCTTTTCATCTGCATCCACACACTGCTGCACTCCCATTCTGCATCGACCAATGCTATGCTGTAGCTTATAAGCTGTTTCAACACCTGTGTTGTCACTATAATAACCGACATGCAATGGGTTCCTTAAGTACTGATTTGACTTTAGGGAAAAGAAATGTCACCTGCTGCTCGGTCTGGCAACCACTCGGCAATGATCTAGCACTGGAATCTCTTTCTTGACCAAAGCTTTTCCAGTGAGTACTGTGTGGGTTGGAACATTGTCCCAATAAAGAAACTACTTTCCCACAACCCTGGTCTTATTCCTCAACCATGTCATGTCCCCCCCCCCCCAACTATCATATTGATATCAAGATGGTGGTCCTATGAACAACTTGCTTAATTCTGTCATCTATTGTTTTATTACAGGGGCAAAGAACATTCATAATCCTTTGGCATAACGTTGCAACCTTCACTAAATCTTTAGAAGACCTAGTCATACAAAAGATTCAGTTGACATTTGTTTGATTTTATTAACAATGTCACTGTTCTACTTTTAAAACATTGCTACGATAGCCAGGACAAAGCAACTTCAAACACTACACCACTAAATGTATACGGGCAACGGTTCCAACCTGTCTGTGCCAGACTGCGACACGTGTTAAATCACCCACTTTAAACTAACACAGATGGTTTGTTTCACAGAAAGAAAGTCTAGACATTTAATAGCCATACCCTAGAACATGATACCATAGCTGAAGCAGACTAAATCTAGTTTCAGCAACTGTATTATATGCATGAGTATGTATTAGCAATAGAAACATACAATGTTATATACAATATGAATATAACAGTACACTTTGACAATACAAATAAATGTCAACTTGTGATATATAAAGCAGCTATCCTCTGGCATGTGTTAAAACAATTATTAATATTATAACATTTGTGTACTGTTACAATATTCACCAACTAGTCAGTATAAAGGAAAGAAAAACCTGAGGTGGGGATGAACAATGTAATAAATCTATCAATGATTAGAGTTGTCAGAAACTGCTGAACATTGCTGCATGTGAATAGAAATGTTTCTGCTGGCTGAATTCTAAGATTGACAAAGAGATAAATAAAACCAGGAAAGACAGAATAAGCAACTCCAGACTAGCCCCATCGAACGTAAATAAATGAAATCTGAGTACACGACAAAATGCTTGAAGAAAATACCATCTCCAATATTCTCAAATCAAATAAATCAACACTTCCGTAATGATGATTTTCAAGCACTAGCTTCATCTACCAAAGATAACCATCAGAAATACATACACCATAAATGTTCAATATGCAAGAAAGATACATAAAGGAAAGAAAAGATAAATCCTGGTGAACAGATGAAGGAAATTGAACAATTTCTCTTGGAGAAAGCTCAGAAATAGCTGTATACATGAAAAATAACCAAGTACGACATCTCAAGAACACAGAGGAGTAAATTACATACACTAGCAATTCAAACCTGAAAATTTAAATTACAATAAGATAGGGACATGTTTTCCTCAGACAGAAAAATATCTAACGCTTCATGCAGTGCGATGTCATTTTGCTTACTTATGACAAACAACCAAGACAATTACAAATGGATTTTATTATTTACGATCATTGGCAATGGTATTATTAGGTTAAACAAACCATGGGAATTACTTTCTTCAATTGGTTATGTGACTATCTCGATAAAGTAACTCAAAGGTTACAGTACAACTAGCAGAAAGTGAGGAAATCTGGTGCAGGTTAACTAGAAAGTTAACTATACAGATTGTCTGTGTCAAACAAGGGTTGTCTCAAACAACCATCACGCAACAGATGTTTTGCATTGATGTTTTAAGACTAAACTACACAATGGAAGGTCATGTATACAACAAATTGAGAACATCTGCTTTGGATGCCACAACTTTGTATAGGAAAGAGAATGTTTTCTGCATACTGTAATGTTTTCTATGTAGAAAGGAGAATCAGTAGAGAAATTAGAAAGTAATTATCTCAGAATGTTAACAATTTTATATTTATATAATTAACTTGCAAATGAAGACAGAGATTGCTGATTTACTCCAACTCAGATAAGTTCATAAAACAGGGGCTATGGATTTAACTCATTGACTGCATTGGCCTCAGTGTATTACATAAACCCTTTACAGGACACAGCGGCCGAAAACGTCTTTACTACCGAAGGGCAAAACGCCTGAAAGCGTCTGTGACAACTAAGGGTTGAATACACACGCACCTTGAGACTTTGCGAGATTTCCCATTGTTTACGTCCGGTTTTACTGATAATTTGATAACATGGGCACTTTTTGCATGTACTTTCTTTAAATTTCATCAGATTTTAAAAAATAGTTTTCAGGGTTTTTATGCTTTGGAGTTTGACGATTCTTCAAGTAATAGCAGAGATTTCGATGGGTTCAATTTAAGTGACACTGATGTGCACGAAGTTGACTATGAATTCGAGCTAGATATCAGCGTAAGCAGTGTTAATCGGATCTCTCGGACTTTGAAGAAAGTGATTCTGATTCTGAAAATGTGTTTGTAAATAGTGTATAGATGACTGACAATCACAAACAATATGTTGTATTTTGTAAATATTTGTGTTCATGTGTGGATTACTAGCAACATTGGATTATTTATTTCCCATGTGAGTAAAAAAAAAATAATCTGCATTCATTTTCCTTCATTTTGGTTTTTATTTCACAAAAATGTGTTCACTAACACCTTAGATTTGATGTTTTTACTAACATAACCCTAAATCTCACTAAACACCTGAAAAATCTCGCCCGTTCAGAGTTAAAAAACAGAAAAATGTGTGCCCTGTAAAGGGTTAAAAAAAAAAAGACTGATTCGGCAGTCAGGCGTACCTACCTTACGCTAGCGGGTAAAGGTGTCAAATCACAGGCTGACCAAAATACTATTTTCACATATTTTAACAATTAGGGCAGTATTTAAATTAAATGTAATATTCAGCAGATATAGATAATTATCATGTACCATGCCGATAATGAACGATCACTGTAGGTCCATCTGACACGATTACCAGAACCTTGGATCAGATATGAGTTCCTATCCGTATTATGCTATGTGACCAAGAGATTCCCTTCCCAGTCTTTTAACATGAGTTTTGCCAACTGTCAACAAGATTTAAAGTTTATTTCTCCTCAAAAACATGCCCAAATAATCTTGAGTAGCCCTCACCGCTTGATTCGCTACTTCTCGTCATGAGAACATTAGTGATTTTGTCACACCCATTTTGTCCTACCCTTCACATGTATCAGTTAATGAATTTTTATGGTTTATTAATAATTGTTTTAGTCATTCTCCATGTTTCTGATCCAAACAGCAATACTGATTTCAATTGTTTGGTACTGCAATTAATTTCTGTTTTCCACAAATTTCCTGGTGCTATGAAAGCTCTCCTTGCTTTTCTTATTTTCATATTTCTATCTACTCCCAGTAACTAATGAGTGTCTGGAAAAGGTTAATGAAGTAGAACATTATATACCCCCGGGAAGGTTAACCCGGTCAACAAATGCCCGCAGACGCAGCTCTGCTGTAAACAGGCACAACGCAATCACATCCGAAAAAAAAAAACTCCTGATGAACGAAGAAGAAGAAGAAGAAGAATTATATACAAATATAAGGAAACCAAACAATGTTCTTTGGGGGCACTGAAAACAATGTGAGGACTGGAAAGACCAGTGACCGAAAGAGTCAGGGACAACCTGAGAGAAATAAGGCTGAATGGTATGACACAGTGGCATGGAGAAATTTCTACAGAACAGATCCAGAACACCCTGGACAGATCTGTGGAGTTGCGTGAATGTCGACTGTCGGTTGGCTGGGCACATGATTTTCTGTGCTCCCATCTTCGTCTAAAATCACATTTGTCAAATAGCAGTGTCTTGCTTGGGTCTGTGGTATCACATTTTGTGTTGTAGGCCTGAAAGCAAGGAGGAATTGGCGGCCAATCTTTCCCTCAATTTGACAAGTGACGAGCCAAGGTGTCGAAACCGCACCTGACCCATAACATTACCATCGCAATTTGCTATCAACTTCGCTAGTTCATACCAAGGTGGCCAGATGGGCTTCTTTAACACCAAATCTAATAAATTTGGCTTTTTAAAAACAGGTTTGGCGTCAAAATATCAGTTTGGCGTTTTAGCTTTTTAAAAAAAATTTGTAATGGCATAATAATTAGCTATAAATGCCTCTTTTTTGAATTGGTCAAGTTAATTTTTATCTTGTTTTAACACTTTTTAGCTAAAATAAATGCAAAACAGCAAGCTTAGCTTATACTGCTTTTGGTTCATTCTCAAGAATGAATTTAACAACTAACAAGTATTAAACACGTATGGTTTTCATACCGTTTGTACTATTCTACATGCACTCACGCACTGCGCAGCCACCTTACTGTTCAGTTAAGTTTTCAAATTCATTATACCGCCGTGGCAAGTATTTCTTATTATTGAGCCCATTATCATGCCAAAGTTGAAACCATCTTATGATACTAATCGGAAATGTAATTATCAATGGGAAAAGACATTTGTGTGGCTCAAGAAATCCACTGATGGTTCTGAATCGGCATGTTGCAAATTGTGCCGGTGTAATATTGTCCCAAGACTTTCAAATCTCGCAAATCATGAACAGAAAAAACACAAGCGGAGCACGCCATCTTCTTCTTCTTAAAAACAACTTTCAGTAATGAAAATAAGTAAGAAAATTGATGATAAGTCAAATTAGCAGAGTTACAAATTGCTGTTAGCATGACCTGCCATAGTGCCACAAGCACCATCGATCACTTAGGTGAAATAATGGTAGCCCATAGATGTGGCAGCACTCTTGGTCAGATAAAATTGCACCGAAGTGCATATCACTAATAAGAAATGTTATTTCATCATCTTTAAACAGAACAATTTAAAGAAAATGGACTGCCCAAAGATACAGAGCAGTTCTGGTAAGGAGTCATGAAACATCCCCAATTTAAAGAGCTTGCTTCTTTTGCTCTTACTTGCTTAATAACACTTATTAGCAATGCTGTAGTGGAGAGGATGTTCTCTCCTTTAACATGCATAAAAACCAAAGCAAGGAATAGACTTCAGTTGTCTCTCTTAGATGCAATTATTAGAATTAGAGCAGAATTATTATCTTCTAAACAAGTGCTTTAAGGAATTTGTTCCTTCATCTAAAATGTTGAATGATTTAAAAGCTGAAATTTTATATTCTAAGGAATCCTGTACTGAATTTCTCAACAAAGAGGAATACTTATTTGAAAAGGTTTTCATGTGATGTAAATATATTTTAAATAGATATTTTTTAAATTGGGTAACGTTAGGCTTTTTTGGGGCTTTTTTATTTCACGACTTGGCTTTTTTTTTTTTAATCACAGTGATCTGAGACCCCTGGTTCATACGCCTATCTCTGTCTAGGTACCACCTAAAAATGTGTATGATTCCATCTCATTAAGTGAGATTTTACCAAGGGAAACACAGTTAACATTTATTTGACGTATCTTTTTTCTTGTTGAATTTTAAGACCTAACTGTTGTGACCCACTGTTAAGTAAGTTTAGTTTATCTTGCATCCAATTTCCTGTATGGGACAGGAAGGCAATATTGTGAGCAAAGCCATGGTTGGTCCAGAAGCCTGTCTGCTCATTTCTTGGTTATTTGTCAATGGCATTTCATAGTCTCTCCAGAACAATCCTGCTGAATATTTTCCAATCTATTTCATGAGCCGTCTGCCCCTCACTTAGAAGGTATTGAGTTTCTTTTCAGATTCTTTTACTTGGTTCACAAATGCACTTTTGTCAAAGAAAACAGTGGGCATCAATAGAAACTCAGTGCAATAAAGATCCTCTTGTCCTTTAACCCTCCTTTCCAAAACATTTTCCCATGAACTGAATGTATTTTCCTTCTATAATTTCTGCACTCCGGCAGTTTCACCAGGTATCCTTCCAGTCTACTAATATTTCTTCGGTCTCTCACAATCCACTACATGCTTGACCATTTCTGGATTTTTGAGATATTCTATATTATATTGATTTCCCTGTTCATAAGACACTATGTTTCTCTTGAATTTTAATTTTTTAAATTTACTTAACAGATGGTGAGCTGATTCTACATCTGCACTTCTAAAAGGTTTACATCATGTAGAGATGACATACATTTCTTGTCAATACTGATATATAAATTTGATTTTCAGTATTGTGGTTTGGTGATATCCTCGTAGCTTTATGCATTCCTATATGTGGAAGAACAATTTCTCCTATGACATATTGATCAGTATGCTAAAATTCATTAACTCTCCAGTTTCATTTATTACCCCAAGTCTGAGTTTCCCTATATGTCTCCATAACTTGCCATCCGATCCTGCATGAAAATATTGACATCATTTCTTTGATCACCAACAGCAGTACTTTCAAGTTTCATATACAATTTCTCTTAACTGCTTCAACCTCATCATTTGTTGGTGCATCACATGCATGTTTACTTTCTGTTTGGTGGCTCCATATGTTGCTGTTGATACTATAACTCACTGCTTCCCATTCTATTAATTTTTGCCTGTCTCTTTAGATAGCATAGAGCCACCCCCACTGTGAGTAGAATTTCTCTCTCTATAACCTGACAACAACACTGTTTCTCTTGTTTTTAGCCTTTTTCTGCCCCAGTCTTATCTTGGATTGCACAAATCCAAAATAATGATTTTATTCTCCATTTCATTTTCCCTACCACTTATGCTATCTTTCCCAGTTCATATATAGTTCTAATATGTCAGGTGCCAACTTTTGAGATCTTCCTAGGTGATCCTTAGTTCTTACGACTTTCTTTGCGACTTTCTTTGCATTGTGCCATACTTCTAGATGTCTCATTACATCCTGGTTGGTTCAGTTGTTTTTCTTAATTTTTCTTTACACATGTTTAAGATGGGTTGCATTTTGCAGCTAAAGTTTTCTATACGATGGGGTAGCCATTCCTACACAAACCCTTCCTATTTGCTTCTGGTGATATGCACGTAGGTTACAGTGTTACTACCGTGATTCTCCAAAAACAAGACTGGGTCTTTTATTAATTTTAGCTTCAAAAATGCACTTGGACATTTTTGGTGGATGACTTTTTTTTCCCTAGATAAATTGTTTTAATACATTTATTCATGTACAGAATTCTACATTTATTCAATTACAGTCATGTCATCATCTTCTGAAACATCCTCATCTTCTTCTTCTTCTTCTTCAGCATTCCGAGCCATTGAGGTTCTTTGCTGCAAATACAATCTGTCTCCATTCGTCTCTCTGGTGGACCTTCTCTTGCCAGTCGTTGATTCCAAGTGCTTGTAGGTCTGTATGTATATTATCTCTCCACCGCCTTCTTGGTCTACCTCGGGGTCTACGGTCATTTATTTCCTGAGTGTAAGCGAGTTTTGTTTCCCTATTATCTTCCATTCTTTCTATATGCCCCAGCCATTGTAGTCTATTAGCCTTCATGATACCAGTGATTAGCGGGGACTTAAACAAATCATAAATGTCTTTGTTACTTCTTCTTTTCCACTCTCCACTTTGTGTATCCCTAATGGGTCCAAAGATGCGTCTTAAAATTTTGTTCTCAAAGGTTTGTAACAAGGCTTCGTCTCCTTTCGTTGTACTCCAGGTTTCAGAGCCATACAGCACAACTGGTCTGATCAGTGTTTTGTATATTGTGATTTTGGTGTTACGAGATAGCGCCTTTGATTTTAGTAGATGTTGTAGTGCATAGTATATCTTATTTCCAGAGTTGATTCTAGTTTGTATTTCTTCCCTTATGATGTTGGAGCAGTTGAAGATTGTACCCAGGTATTTGTATGTTTCCGTTCTTTTAATGGTCATATTATCTATTTGTATGTGGCCAGAGTTTTTAGCCATTCCGTCTCTTGAAATTACCATATATTCTGTCTTATCTTGGTTGATAACCAGCCCCATCTGTTGGGCTTTTTCCTTTAAGTGAGTCAATATTTCTAATGTCTTTTGTTCACTTTGCCCTATAATATCTATATCATCTGCATAACCAAGCAGCTTGGATGTTCCTCCAATATCACATTCCTCCTTTACCTTCCTTACAACTTTCTCTAGAGCCAGATTGAAGAGTAGCGGCGATAGTGCATCACCCTGTTTCAAGCCAGATGTTATTTGGAAGGGGTCTGATTTCCTGCCTTTATATGTTACTATATTATAAGTATCTTCCATGCATAGTTTGGTCATGTTAATTAACTTCCTTGGTATTCCAAATTCCTGCATAACATTCCATAGACTATTCCTATGGACACTATCATAAGCCTTTTTAAAATCCACAAAAATGTTATGGAGATCTCTTTTATATTCCCAATGTTTCTCGGCTATTTGTCGTAAGATAAATATCTGATCTATTGTTGATCTGTTTTGTCTAAAACCCGCCTGGTAGTCACCTAATATGTCTTCTGAATATGGTTTTAGTCTATTTAGTAATACTGCGGATAGTATCTTATAGCTTGTGGACAGTAGTGATATTCCTATAACTCTCCAAATTCCGCCTGACCAATTGTCCTTCGAGATCCTAGACCCATAAACACTGCAGTTTCATCCATGGCAATCATGTTGGAGAGTTGGTATTTAGAAAAGTCGATGCTCTCAACAAAGTACTTGAATGCAAGTGCACTTTTAATAACTTCATTCTAGTGATGATCTGAACCAGGGCTTATGTTAGGGGTAAGTCTTGGATTAAATGCATCTTGAAAAATCGTGATAGGGCTTATTTTAGGGGTAGGTTTTAATTTAGTAGAAACACAGTATTCACTGTTTCCCATCAGGGCCCCGGAAACACATGGGCGCTATACATTTTCAGATAAGAGGAAAATCAGAGTTGTTTCAAATCAGCCATCTCCTACATCAAAATGTAACAGTGCAACAAAGAAACAGTATGCTTGTGTGGCGGCGGTGGTGGAGGCTTTTTAAAAAATCATTACACTTGATGGAAATTGAAACAAAATTAAAATTAGCTTATAAGAATTCATTACACTTTAAAACAAAAAGAAAATTTTTTTTTTTTACAGTAATGCATACATGTGTTTCTTTGCTTTCTGTTACAAACAGTATAAAAGATAAGTAGACCCACCTGATGAATCACCCCCTGAGGCGTCTAGCGATGGTCCAACACCAGCTTGAAAAAATTCTCCCTGAACCATACTTCCCACCTGACTATAATCTGACCTCTGACCCCTTTTGCTGCCTTCACCATAATACTGATCATATGGCATACCAGGAAATGCATTACTATGGTCTTGCGAGTCATCAACTGAAACATGGTCACAGATTACTTGTGAGTAACAATTATAATCAACTTTTGCATAAGGACACACTGGAAACAAAATACAATTAACATAAAACAAGACTGGAGATATCCCTTTGAACAAAATACAAATACCTTCCCTAGCTGCCTTCTTTAAAAAAAAAAAAAAAACTAACATGTCCTTTGCAGGACGTTGTCAACCCCAGGTCGATTTTCTAGGCAATGTTATGTTTAGTAGTTTGCCACTGCTTTCAGAATGAGAAGTCAACTTTTAAGTCCAACCAATCAGTGTGTGCGCAATGAACCTACTACCTCGCCAGCAGTGCAGAGGAAGCTTAAGCAGGAACACATTAGTGACACTGTTAAATATCCATGTTTTAGATGTTTTTCAGCTTGTCTGCTCACTGTCCATGCTTCACATCCATACAAAAGTACAGGTTCTATGTAACACTTAAACTCTTTTTCTCATTGCAAATGACATCTTTTTATTGGTCAGTATGTTTTCCACCTTGCAAAAGGCTACCTTCGCCACGCCGATTCTTGTTTTGTCTTCAAGGCATCTCCCATAAGATTTTATGACTGTCCCGAGATGATTGTACAGATTCAATTGTTTAAGAATATTCCCATTTACTTGAATATTACATTGATGTGTTCCCTTCTTCCTAGTGATGACCATAATCAGTGTCTTCTTACAATTTAATTCTAACCCCAGTTGTTTGTTCACTGTGTGCAACAACCGCATCTACTAAATGTTGCAGATCCTGTTGTCTGCAATTCCTCTATCCTCTACATAATAAAAAATATTTTCACTGTATAGGGAGAAAAGATCTGGAGACATTACACATCACTGTCGCACACCTCTCTTAATAGGCTGATATTGACAAGACTTCATTATCAATCTTTTATATCAGCTAGTTGTTTCTAACATGTTTTTTTTTTTTTTACAAGTCTAAGGTCTTTCCATCAATTTGTAGATCTGCAAACATCCTCAACATATTAACATGTCTTACTTTATCAAAAGCCTTTGTGTAGTTAATAAAGCAAAGATGTAGGTCCTTATTTACTTCTATTGAACGTTCAATTAATTACCCCATTTAATAAAACTAGACAACTAATTAACTCCTGCAGAAAACTATGACCAAATACATGTGAAGTCTCTAATACTCTACACCCTAACAGCAATACTTGCTGTGGGATTACTTTTACCTTTTATCTAAATGTTTAATGAGTGTTGAAATATGTTCAACTGAATTTTCTCTTTTTACAACTTCATGACAAAGGAATTAATATTATTCAACACTGAATAGGTATTTAAATATGTAATGATTTTAAAATGTGGTGCCCTTATGTCATGTAGATCAAAAGTATTTAGAAAGCAAACGTAAATATTCTAGAAATTATAAAGGATTGTGCATATCTTTATTCCACAATGAAACAGGCGTGTGGAAATATTGGCAAACCCATTACCATTATTTGTGAACCAAGGATATGATTATTAAACTGTTAAAATAAACACTGCAGGAGAAAAATGAAAATTATGACCGCTGACTGCATTCTGCCCAAATTCAAACACTGTACAACTGATACTACATTTTAAAAAAAACCATTTTGCTAATTGTGAACAAGAACAGAAGTATTGAATGAACTCCTGAAGATGCTTTATATGAAAGAATATCTGCACTCTTGTTACCTAAGTGATGCGTTTAAACATATGCACTCTCTCACTAACAAATCTGTACATACACGTGTAAAATAAACTATACACACACTATACATCCAAACATGGTATTTATATGGCCAACTCATTTTCATATATGACGTATATATGAACAATAGGTTTTACTGAATTAGTGAATATACAAATAATTAGTTGTAATTCCTTGTATCTGAACAAACATTACATTTTCTTCCCTGCCATCACAACTTTTCTTGATGCATATTGGTCTAATTATATCAGAAGATTTTTCAAATTAAGACCATTTATTAACTCTACCAGACCGCTGTAACAATTTTTCTGTAATTTCCGAATCTGCCGCTATACTGCTGTACCTAATTTTCAGTACTTTGCCTAGTACGTGAAAAAAATGCGCCATAAACTAAAAATAACCAACCAATCGTGGTTAAACCTCATGGTTAGCCATTGCAAATGTCTGCCCCCATGTGTTTGAATTGACTTTGTGTGGTTTAACGTGAAAAAATTCTGAAAATTCACAATGAAATGAGCGGCTGATGAACCAAGCAGTCCAACAGGTGACCTATTTTCTACAATGTCTCCAGGTTTCATCGTATTCTAACCACTTGTTTGCATGTAACTAACATTTTTCTATATCATGTTGGTTTTATTATCTTTAATGCTCAGGAGCCCAGATATAGGGGACAGTTAGGTTCAGGGCCTCAGGTCTGGTAGGGTTAATTACAGAAATTACCTGGGCACCAGGTCAAATGAGCCTACAATTGGTGCCAGGAAATGTTACAGGAAGTAAAGGCAATCGGTGTGATAATGACCACATCACGCATCGGATGACAACTGGTTTATAAAAACATGCAGCTGGCACCATATAACCCAATATATCTCAAGGTGTCAACAGAGTCTGTTACCTTTACCTACAACATCCAGTGTGTAGCACTTAAGTCTTGTCACTACCAGTACATGATACCTACAATTCCAGTGTTCACCAACATTAATCATTAAGTGAAAAGCTCAATCTTACATAGTTACATATTGCAATGTATGCCTGTATCAATTTGCTCATCACCTTACGGTGTTTCTCTCTTATTAACACTCACTTCTGCATAGCTGATATGAATGCTAAAGTAATTTTCCCTTCTTCTAAAACCATTGTTTGAACTCAAGCGTAGTCCCAGTCCATACACACTATTTATAGTAGTGATGTATGTGAATTTTGTGTGTGGATTAGCTTTCCCTATTAACAGTGTCTTTCACCATCAGGCGAACCCACTTCGACTTCAGAGGTACTTGTAATTTACGCCCCCAAGTCAAGGACGACAGGTCAACATTTTAGTCCAGCTGTCCGGCGTAGGGGCTGAACCGCTTACCTCAGCATCAGCACAACAGATGTATAAGAACATGCATTCTTACCAATTTGGCCTGCGGACCTGCAAATTTATTATAACCTATTCTATTTCATTATTAAAATGGCAATATGGTAATTTTTTCTTTGTTTTCACAATATGTGTTAAGTGTTTGAAATTGTATGGGCTGTGACAGCAGATACAGCAACATCTATTTACAGTTGATATCTTTTGGGGGGTGTTTGCTCGTCTTGAACTCAAGTGTAGTTCATTCATGTGCTGCTACTTTTTGTACACAGGACTGATATTTGCGTCTGGATTAGCTTTCCCTAATACCAGTGTCACTCGCCCTTTGGCAAACCCACTCCAACTTGAGGTACTTGTAATTTATGTCCCCAATTCAAGAATGAGAAGTCAACATGTTAGTCCAACTGACCAGTGTGGGTGTTGAATCCTCTACCTCAGCATCAGAACACTGGAAGTTTCAGAGCAAGTGCTCTAATTCAATCAGGCATGCTGACCTCTTTCCGGTTGGTGATTTCCTTCATAAGACATGATCACCATGTAACAGGTCCTTGTAGAACGCTGCTCTTATCACGACGGGCCAAGTTTCTCTATCCCTTGCCAGTTTTCTTGCCTCACGCATCCTCAAGCCCAATGTGTCTGCAATGTCTTCCCATCTTCATGCTCATTGACCCATCTCTTCTTCCAGGAACCATGCATGCATCCAATCACTGTTCTTTCCAAGCCACTTGTTAAATATGGTCAAAGTATTTCAGTTTCTGAGTCACGATTCTGTTGCTGGACCAGTGTTCCCTGTTCAGATCTTGTAGAATGTCAGCATTTACCTTTCTGATCCACGATATTCTAAGAAGTTTTCTGTAGCTTTTAAGCTCAAAAGCTCAGGAAGGTAACCCAGCCAACAAATGCCTAAAGAAGTCGGATGTGTCAGCCGAAAGATTCAAATATCGCAGCTCTGCTGTAAACAGGCACAACGCAATTAAGTCTAAAACAACCTTCAGGACGAACGCAGAAGAAGCTCAAAGTTGTCATTTTCTTCTTTAGTTATTGCTAAACGGTGCTGGACTCTCATCCATATATTGCCACAGGAAAGATGCATGTTCTCAAAAAATTCACTTTAATTTGTTTACCGGTGTTATGCCAAATGTTTTTAATACTGTTTAACCTTTGCATTGCTCTTCAGATATAAACTGTTTAAATCATACAACTTTATTTGTGTTGTGTCTGTTTACAGGAGAGTTATAGTTTTTTCACCTTTCGACCGACACACGACATCTTAGCATGTGCTGTCCAGCAGTCCTCCTGGGGCTGACTATGCGAGTTTTAACTCACAGACATGCTATGCTTATCTGGCAAACAGTCTGTGCATTTCACACTCAACAACCCTAGATTTAATCTCTTCACTGTCTGAACTTGCTATTCAAAAGTACTTAGGCCAGATGTATGCACAACCAAGACTACGATAA
Source organism: Cepaea nemoralis (assembly GCA_014155875.1). Classification (NCBI taxonomy): domain Eukaryota; kingdom Metazoa; phylum Mollusca; class Gastropoda; order Stylommatophora; family Helicidae; genus Cepaea; species Cepaea nemoralis. The sequence goes on from JACEFZ010026772.1 coordinate 100,461, forward strand.
ATAGTAGTAATATTAAAGCTGGCTTTGAAAGAAACTAAGATACAAAGACAACTTATCACAAACATCACAAAGAGGCAGTCGTTTTTTGACTACTTCATGAGAAGAGAAAAAAAAAATGGAACATGATAATTGGGAACTTATGGAAATAGACAGACAGCCAAAGAAGATTCATGGCAGAATACAGGCATACAGATACAATCAAACATGCTGTTGGAGATCGCAAGATGTGGAGAAGCATTATCACTCATGTGAGTCAGCAAGGTATTTGATAATGATAAATATTACAAGTAAACCCAACCCAGCTCTGTGGCGCAGGGGCTACGGGACGCAGTTCATAATCCCACATACGTTTGAAACACAGCTGCGGGCGATTTTACATATGAACGCACGCCTTGCATTGGTTTTTTACGAAATGGTATGGGTGCCGGTCGTTCAGAAAGCAATGGCAAATTACTGAACGTAAATGTGCCAAGAGATCAGACAGCAGAAAAATGCGATGTCATGCAAAGGATATGCAACCAACGTTTAAAAAAAGAAAAAGAATGGTGACCATACTATTTGTCATATAGTTTCTGGTTTCTGGATGTAACTTTCAAGGTAACAATGTTAAGACACAAACCAATAAAGACAATGATCAAACTATACTTACAAATTTCTGAATCATCTTCCCCGCCTTGCCCTGTCGGATCATATTCCTGTTTCACCTGAATTACTTTCAAATCACTGTCTAACTGAGGTTTAACATCTCTGTCTTCTGTAGCACCCAGATTATTTACAGGATTATTAAACGTTTGTGGAAAGACTTTAGAAAGATGAGACATATCCGACTCCGTTGCTGCTGTTATTGTACCGTCACCAGTAAGCTGAGGTGGTAAAAAGTTTGATGATGAATTTTCAGAATGTAATGAGTCTGTATCTAGTGGAGCACCATTCGACCCTGAAGATGGATCGTGTCTGCTTTGTTTTGCAGAATGTCTGTGGCTGGAAGAAAAACTGAGACTGAAAGGTCGTTTTGATGGGCGGCTGGGTTTTGTGAGTGAACTGGTATTTACATGCTGGAAACTGTCTCTAGATGCAACTGTGCCGACATTTTGGCTCTCATCTTGTTCCAAAATAATTATATCCTCATCTGTTTTTACATCATTCTCTGGGGACTTAATGGGGTCAGAGATCTGCCCAACTTTGGCAGGTGGTTTCGGCTTCTCCGCTGGCTGCGCATGAAAGCTATTACTAATGAATGTGACGGAATTCTCATCAGTTTTACAAACTTTTTCATTAAGTATGTAGTCAATTTTTTTACCAGTGTCAACGTTGAGGTATATATGACCAATTACTTCAACTCCATTGTTGAATTCGACGTAGCCATTACACAGGGACTGAAGGAACTTGGCCAAGGATGATATAAATTTTGAAGAAGAATCAAAATCCATGTCTGATGATATCTGAAACACAGTAAACAGTTTCAGTTATATTTTAAAAAACACACATATTCCCATATTGTGTTCATTGTGCAAGTGCCAATTTCACCTTTGAAGTGTACTTATAATCTGTAAAAATGCATTTTATTTACAAAAATAGTATCAGTGACTCTTTTGACATTATTAAGAAACTACTAGAATACATAATGTACATAAAATATAAATAATACATATATATGTGACAAAACTGTGAGGAACATTAAGTGGTATGGTTAAAACAAGGTGAAAATAATGGAATGGCAAGAAACACCAGCTATGTGATATTCAGGTCATACTCAGTGTATGTCCTTTGTGGGTTGGTTTTCAAACTGTCTGGGCAGCAACCTATTTGGCCTGATCATTTTGATTTCCAACTGCTAAGAGGTTTTTAACATAACCTATGTATATATGATATGCATGATATGCAATGTGCACAGGGTCGTCCAAGTTATTCACACTTGTCTGAGAAGGTTAGAATCCTTACACAAGTCCTGGATCAGGGAGAAACATACCAGTCTGACTTATTTTGTAAAAATCTAAAAAGGGTTATAATGTTTAAGCAGGTCTGCACAAACCAGGGGCAGAAGTAATCTGAGTGAGCTGACGGTACGATGAAGAGATATCCTATTATAAGACAATAGTTGAAAGTTTCATGTACGCACAAAAACAAAATACTGCACCAAGACATTGTATATGTCAAAGAATATGATCAAAAATACATGTTCTGTAACACATTCTTTTTCTGTCAATGTGTTTATTAATGGCATGAGATTTTAACTTGTTCTCATGTCGTGTATATTTCTTTACGTTTGCTTTAAATCAAGTTTTTAACTTGTTCGCAAATACGTTTTTATTTTTTATTCTTGCTTTATCATCATCATCGAGCCTTGCAGGCTTGAATTGGTGAATATACTTCACATCAGAAACTTGTGATCAACATATATAAACTTGTGCTGACACATTTCTGTGCCATGACAAATCGTCTAGCAGTAGTATCTTCTCTCGCTGTCTTTCTCTATCTCTTTCCAAAAATCTGTTGTTTTTCTCTTCTCATAAGTTGGTGGAAAAATGACTTTTTTGTTTCTCAACAAGTTGTCTTTCAACACATTTAGATAAAACTAATTTTGGCTGGCCATGGAATCTTCTGTAAAAACCCCACCTCCGAGGCCTAAAAAAAAGGCAAAGGGATTGATTGTTTTTGCTTGGGTACTTTATCTATATTTATAAAACAAAGTGTATGTATGTAAATATGTGTGTATGTATATATGTATGTATGTAAATATGTATGTCCTTTATTTGTTCGCGAACGGCCCATCCGATTGAGATGAAATTTTCTACACGCCTCCCTTTCATTCCAGAGCTGTCAACTGTCATAGTTTTTTTTTCTTCTTCCTCCTCCTCCCTCTCCCAAAATACGTACGTAAATATATGATGATGATGATGAAAGAATCCCCGAACCAAAACGCTAGGGAAAGGGAAGAAAATGACGTGACTACACAGAATCGTCACACGGCAATCATCATCATCAAGTGCCGTGCCGGCTGGCGTAGGCGTTCATGGCTGTCTGTAGATCTCAGTCTTTGTTTTTTTTAATCAACTCTGCTGCTGATATTCCTCCATTCCACGGCAATATCAATAACAATTCATCTTTTTATGTGTAAGGAAGTTATCTACAGTCGTGTAGAAGGGAAGAACTAGACGAGTATGAATTCGGAATGGCGAACTCTCTCCCCCTCTCTTCTCCTCCCTCCACCCTTCTCCTCTTCCTCCTCCCTCTCCCTCCTACCTCTTCCCTTCTCATCCATCCTCCTACTCCCTCCGCCTCCTCCCCACTCCTCCCTCATCATCCTCCCTCCTCCTTCTCCCTCTTCCTCCTCCTCCTCCCTTTCCTTCCTCCTCATCCTCCCTCTACCTCCTCCTCCCCCTACCTCTTTCCTCCTCCCTCCTCCTCCCCTTCCACCTCTCTTTCCTTCCTCTCCCTCCTCCTCCTTCCTTCTTCTCCCTCCTCCTCCTCCCTTCACATTCCTCCTCCTCCCTCTTCCTCCTCCCTTCACATTCCTCCTCCTCCTCCCCCCCTCCTCCTCCCTCTACCTCCTCCCCCCTTCACATTCCTCCTCCTCCTCTTCCCTCTACCTCCTCCCTCTCCTCCCTCCTCCTCCTCATCCCTCCTTCTTCCTCCCTCCTCCTCCCTCCTCATTCCTCCTCCTCCTTCTTCTCCCTCCGCCGCCTCCTCCTCCCTCTTCCTTCTCCCTCCGCCTCCTCCCTCTTCCTCCTCGCCTCCTCCTCCACCTCCCTCTTCCTCCTCCCTCCTACATTTACCCAAGACAGACAGACAGATAGTCGGGAACGGGATCTTATATGACTACTTATATAATTTAAATGAGATGCTCTCCACCATGGGCTGGGCCGGGTCAGACAGATAGGTAGATAGACAGACAGACAGACAGATAGATAGATAGACAAAAAGACAGGGAGGGAGGGATAGACGGAGGGATGGGTCTATTAGACAGACAGACAGAGATAGATAGATAGACAAACAGACAGACAGACAGGGAGGGAGGGATGGAGAGACGGAGGGAGAGACGGAGGGACGGGTAGGCAGACAGATAGACAGGGAGGGAGGGAGGGATAGACTAGGGAGAGACAGAGGGATGGGTCTATTTGACAGACAGTCAGACAAGCAGACAGACAGACAGACAGATAGTCGGTAACGGGAACGAGAACTTATATGACTCATCTTTTGGTGCTTAATTGAAGAAGTTATCTACCGTAAATTAAATGAGATGCTCCCCACCAGGGACTGGGCGAAACCGGGCAGGGTCAGGCAGACAGATAGACAAACAGATAGACAGACAGATAGACAGTCGGGAACGGGAACTTATATGACTACTTATATGAATTAAATGAGATGCTCCACACCAGGAGCTGGGCAATGCCGGGCCGAGTCAGACAGACAGACAGACAGACAGACAGTCGGTAACGGGAACTTATATGACTACTTATATGAATTAAATGAGATGCTCCCCACCAAGGACTGGGCGAAGCCGGGCCAGGTCAGCTAGTATATTATATATTCGAAGTGTCTATTCATAGCGCACTATGTATAAAGTATTCCTTTATACATAGTTGAACTGTTACCGATGGTCACATGATTTGCCAAGTCACGTGACTTAACATACGTGACGTCATCGGGGCATGTGTGTGGCTATATTTTACACTTTCGTTGATTCGAAAACGTGTTGTCAGTAGTATAGTTGATAGTGTCTCCGCTTGATGTGCGGGAGCTTGAGGTTCGTTTCCTTGCAGGACAATTTTTTTTTTTTTAAATTGTTCAGCAATTAATTGGGTGAAAGTCAATCCTTTATCTCTTTCAGTTTGTGGGGTTATATGCAAACTTTTTATATTTATAATTGTGTTGTTTAAAGTGAGTGTAAGTTAGTTAGTCTTTCCTCTTGAGCCCTGACTGAACTGGAATTAGGTATCAGTACAGAGCGGGGTAGGTGGTTGCTTCTATAATCCCCAAGGACACTCCATTTTATGTCTGATGCCGCCTCTTGTGATACAAGTGCCAGGTCGATGGCCGTGTCAGGGTCCCCCAGTCTCATTGCCTGCCTAGTTGGTGTCTCATCATTTAGACAGACAACATCCGTCTCAAGCGAGGCCTCAGCAAGAGCAGTGCCCAGTGTGTTCTCTCCCGACCTGTCCCACTCTTTGGAGCGTGCACTGAAGTAACCACATATCAGATATTGATGTATTGGGGATACCAATCTGGAAAATTATTCTTGATATTTAAACAGCCATACTTCAACTATGTATAAAGTATTCCTTTATTCATACTTTACTATGTATAAAGTATTCCTTTATTCATACTTCACTATGTATATAAAGTATTCCTTTATTCATACTTCACTATGTATAAAGTCTCCCTTCCTTACTTAAATATTTCAAAAATAATTTTCCGCCAATTAAATGCCATTAAAATGTTAATAATACTGTCTGTCTCCACTTAGACTCCTTGTCAAGTTTTTCTACAATGTTCATTTACGTGGGTAAATGTTGATGGGCACTGATATTATATTATTAAAGACAACATGGAGTAGTGATTGGTGCAGCACTACTGGACTCTGCATGCAAATCTGTTCTTCTATCGCCCGCTTGTAAGCAACCATTTTGAAGATGGCAGAGTAAAGCTTAAAACTAAAGCGACAGAAGTCACTCACAGGTTTGGTAAATTAAGTTCGCAATATGTCATGCACTGTATTGCTAACATCGATTCAAAGAACTGATTTTACAACAGTAAAAATATTACCTGTTAATTATTAGGTCATAAGCGAATGATCTGCCCGTTTTAAAATGTTGAAACGATCTTTTTACAGGTTCAACGCATCGTGTGGTCGCTTCTCGGACGCGTCGAGTCACTTGCTATATTAACATAATTTATGAAAACAAGGTAGCGTCTAAACACCGAACCAAACCGTTTACTATACTAATATGAGAATTTATAAAACTTTAACTTGTCTTAGTTACAACTCAATTGTTTTGTGGCTAACAATATTTTCTTATACAATATATTTACATGGGAGGGAGACTTTAATACCAAACGTTTTGGAATAATGAGAGATTTTATTACCAAACTTTTGGTAATAATCACTTCATATTTACATTATCAGTATATTAACCTTCATAGAAATGTGTTATTTGTAATTTTTATTTCACATGCATAATTTGACTGCGTAGCCTACTTCCTCGGGGAGTTGTTTTTAAACATGGATATATTTTGTCTACCGCCTCTAGTACCTTGCGGTGTAGGAAAAAGGGAGTCTTGACCCTGAGGGAATTAGGCCGCCTGGCTAGTGCAATCGCCGCGAACATGGAAATGGTATTTTGTAAATATATATTTCTGGTTAAAAATTCTAAAAGTACTGGAGAGTTTTGGTCATAGACCATAACTTTAGGAAGGGAAAATCCCAACTGCACCTCCCCGTGGTAGAGGATGGAAACACACCACGGTGTGGCTAACACAGCTCTGGGGACCGAGTATCCACCGGAATAAGTGGACAACTCTGCAGCTGAGCAGAGCAGGGCACTCACTTGTCCTGACAGTCGGAAATGGCTGTCAAAGGCAGAGGTAAAAAGACCACCATGTGGATGTGGTAGGGAAACCACCACATTATCTTCCCAAGACTTCATGGAAAAACATATATCAGAGTTAGTGAACGACGTTAATAGCTGTCTTAGGACATCCTCGTCCGGTAGGGTCAGTCATGAGCCACAGGTGACACCAGACCGTCATCCAGCTACTGATGGCAAAATCATAACTAAAATAAATAAATTTAGAGTAGGAACATGGAATGTTAGGACATTAAATGAGCTAGGAAAGTTGACCAATGTTCTAAGAGAGATGGATAGCATGAAAATGAATATACTAGGCGTTAGTGAGATGAGATGGAAGGGATCGGGCAAAATTATAGCTGACAATCACACAATAATTTATTCTGGAGGGGATACACATGAAAAAGGTGTAGGAATAATATTAGACGAAAAAACAGCAAGTCAATGGATACTGGTGTATTTCAGATAGAGTTATGGTAAAAATCAAAGGCAAACCAATAGATATAAATACTATACAAGTATATGCACCAACAACAAGCAGTAGTGATGAAGAAATACAACACTTTTACGACGAAATAGAAATGGTGATGGCTCAAATTGGATCACAAGAAATGAAAATAATACTTAGTGATTTTAATGCAAAAGTAGGAAAGGGAAAAATGGAGGATGTAGTGGGGAATTATGGTTTAGGTACAAGAAATGAAAGAGGGGAAAAGCTAATAGAATGGGCAATATCAATGATATGATAATTGGAAACACATGGTTTAAACACCATAAAAGACGACTGTACACATGGAAAAGCCCTGATAAGAAAATACGCAACCAAATTGACTACATACTAATTAATAAAAGATTTAGAAATGCTTTAATTAATGTAAAGACAAAGCCTGGTGCTGACTGTAATAGTGATCATGTACCACTATGTGGACAAATAAAAGTAAGATTAAAGAGAGGGGGAAAAAATGGTTAAGAGGTTCTGAAAATAAAGAAATGCAAGAACAATACAGAGTGACTGTGAAAAATAGGTACAATGCAATAGCTAAAATACAAAGTATAAATGAACAATGGGAAATGTTAAGAGACTCCATTCATCAAACTAGCAAAGAAGTATTAGCGGAGAGAGGCAAAATAGCTAAGAAAAAATGGATGAATGAAGAAATCTGAAAACTGATGGACAAAAGAAAACAGAGTAAAAATGACAAACAAGAATACGCTAAGGTAAATAAAGAAATAAAAGATAATTGTGGGAAGGCTAAAGAAAGTTGGTTAAACGAGCAATGCAAAAAAAATTGAATTAAATTCCATTAAAGATACAAAAAATATGCACAGACAAATCAGTGAGCTTACAAGAAGAAAAATAAGAATAAATACAGGGTGTTTGAAATCAAAAACAGGAAAGATATTATTAGAGGAAGGTGCTATAATGAAGAGGGGGAATGAATATATAAGAGAATTATATAATGGAGAAAGGGAAGAATTAACAGAAGATAGTAACTTAGAAGGTCCACCTATTCTGAAAGAAGTCGCTGACGCTATGAAACGTATGAAGAAAGGAAAAACAGCTGGGACAGATGAAATCACAATAGAAGAATTAAAAGTATTGGAAGAATTTGAAGTAGATATATTAACCAAAATGTTGAATGATATTTACAGCAGTGGATATTTACCCAGTGATATGCTGAAATCTGTATTTATAGCTATACCAAAAAGACCAGGAGCAATTGATTGTGAAGATTTTCGTACAATTAACCTTATAAACCATATCAGTAAGCTTCTACTCAGAATCATAATGAGAAGAACCAAAAAGAAAATAAAAATGGAAATTAGTGAAGAACAGTATGGATTTCTGGAAGGAAAGGGCACAAACAATTCAATTTATACATTACGGACACTAATAGAAAGGTCAATAGAGAAACAGAGAGACATATATTTGTGCTTCATAGATTATACTAAGGCATTTGATAAAGTAAAACATTATGAGCTGATTAAAATGTTGGAAGATATCAACATTGATGGAAAAGATTTAAGAATAATAAAGAATGTTTACTGGAACCAAGTAGCAGCAATTAAAATGGGAAATAAAGAGGGTAGTTACGAACAGATAAAGCTAGGAGTACGACAAGGGTGTGTCTTGTCACCAGATCTTTTCTCCCTGTATAGCGAAGTAATAATGAGAGAGATCAAAGAGATGCCAGGAATACTAGTTGAGGTTATAATATACGCTATGCAGATGACACAGTATTGGTGGCGAATAATTCAACAGACCTACAACAATTATTAGACGTTGTAGTAACAGAGAGTGCAAGGAAAAGACTCTCCTTGAATATCAGGAAAACAGTAACAATGGTAATATCAAAGAAAATGGTGACACCAAAATGTGACATAGAAATAGAAGGGAAAATCCTTAACCAAGTTGATAATTTTAGATACCTAGGGGCATTTATAACATCAGATGGAAAATGTACAACAGAGATTAGGAGCAGAATAGGGCAGACAAAAGCCGCATTTCATAAAATGAAGAGTATCTTATGCAATAAGTCACTATCACTGAATGTAAGAAAGAGAGTGCTGAAATGCTATGTAGAACCAGTTTTGCTGTATGGCAGTGCTTGCTTGCTTGCTTGTGTTCGTTGGCTTGAGCTCCAACGCAAAGTCCTGTATGTCGGATGAAGGCATCCTGTTGTCCAACATCAGTGTGATGTCATACAGGACCTGAGGTTTGCGTGAGTATCCGTTGTCCCATGTCTGGCTTATTGGTGTGCAGACTGGTGGTTCCTCGCCATACAGGCAGACACTCTCCGACTTCGGAGGAATCGGCAATCCTATTGACTTCAACCAGGACCCCGAAGGGACCTGTTGCCCAGGACGCTTGGCGAGGACGCGTCAATAGGTCTTGGCCAGTAGGCCTATATAACCCGGCCCTGGTGCCTTGGAAACACCCCTGCGTCCCCTGTATGGCAGTGAATCTTGGAATGTAAATGAACAAATTAAGAAGAAATTAGAAGCAACAGAGATGTGGTTCCTGAGACGAATTTTGCGAATTCCTTGGACTGCCAGAGTAACTAACGACGACTGCGTGAAACAGGCTAATGAAGCTAGAACATTCTATACAACAATAAGACAGAGACAAACATCTTTCTTCGGTCACGTGATGAGAAGAGAGGCATTGGAGACCATCGTAACAACTGGAAAGATCGAGAGGAAGAGAGGCTGAGGCAGACCAAGAGAAATGATGCTGGATGGATTGAGACGGTGGCATGGTCTTACAAGTGCTACTACTCATAGTGCACTGGACTGATTTTTTGTGTGTGGGTTAGTTTTTCCTTGCCCTTTGGCGAACCCACTCCAACTTCTGAGGTACTTGTATTTTACCCCCCCCCCCTCCTCCCCTTGCGCCCTTCCAAGTCAAGAACGAGAAGTAAACATTTTAGTCCAACCTTACTGTGTATTGGTTGAATCCGCTACCCATCAGCAAACTTGAAGTTTAAAAGCGAGAGCTCTTATCCATCGGCCATGCTGATCTGCCCTCACTGGTTAAAGCAGCTGGCAAATCGTTTGTGAATTTAGACCGAAGGTTGAACATCTTCAAATTCACGAATTATCGTGTTAATTTTTCTATGCAAGTACTATTCTAATATGGTATCATTGTCCAAAGCTATATTATGTCTCTTTAAAAATATAGGGTGTATTTTTAATGACTGTGCAGTGTTTGAAAATATTGCCGGTCCAAGTTTTGTATTTACCTTTTATGTAGCATTTGGACTGGCAATATTTTCAAACACTGCACGGTCATTAAAAATACACCATATATAATTACAGTTTCAGTTATGTCCCATCAAGCCCGATGTTATTTTTCAGTGTTGATATCATGGTGATCAAAGCTTGAATCGCGTCATAAGCAAACGAAGAACACCTTGTTATTTGAAATTGTTCCCTAATATATAGTAACCACGCAAACCTAGAAAGAAAGAACAAATAAATCACCACGAGTGGGTGAGAATGATGCTGCAGCGAGTCAACAAAGGATCTGCCCGACATTCAGCACTACGAAGCCCCAGGAAGGTTAACCCGGTCAACAAATGCCCGCAGAAGTCGGATGTGTCGGCCTAACGGCGCAAGAACGCAGTTCTGCTGTAAACAGGCACAACGCAATCACGTCCGGAATAAAAACTTCGGATGAACGCAGCAGAAGAAGAAGAAGAAGAAGAAGAAGAAGAAGTACTACGAAGAAATGCCAGACGGACACATAATCCGACTGTAACTGGCGCCATTAGTATTGGGGCACTTCTCTTGCTGTTGAAGATGGGGACGGAGAGAGTGTGGATGGGAATGTCCAGAGTGCTGTGATTTCGGTTCTTGACTCAACTCAGTAAAGGATAGAAGAGTTGTACTAGAGATTTGATCTCATCAACCCAGCCCAACCAACTCATCCTTCACAGGAAAAGCGCACCAATGTCTTAAAATGGGGCTAAAACTACACTCCAGCAAATCTACCACACTAGGTGGGAAAACACACATAAAAGTTACCACAAAAGTGACCAAACCGTGGCTTCATAAAAAAGAACACGTAACAATCTTCAGACTTCACACGGGCCACAACAGACTCGGGTATCACAACTTCAACAAGTTAAACAAAGTATAACGGATCAATGTCTATGTGACACAGACAAAACACAGCTGACCACACACTGAAGGACTGCCCTGTATACGAGCGCCGACGAGAATGCATTTTGTCGCCATCACAAACATGTAAAGAAGTTACTATTGCCTGGAGGACTTGCAACGAACTCTGATGTTTATTGGTAGTCAAAACTGTACATTCCCTTAGATAATTTAAACACAGAATCCCCAAACAATATGTTGAACGGTTTATTGCCTGGCATATTTCGCTGCATCTCATCAGGTGCATACTGCAGAGTTATATAAATCACATGAAGTGAACAGATGAACAATATTTTAGTTGAAATAATTAAAACACATAACCACAGGCATTTTCCGAATGTGGAGATTTGTTATCTCCACGGTAATTTCAAATGTAACACGAACTCTTTCTGTTTGCATAAAACCTGCTGGAACTACCTAATTGCTAACGCCTCACTACGTTTGGGCAATCGTTTATTGTTCGTCGAATATAGTATGGCAGGGGTGGGCAAACTTTTCGTGCGGAGGGCCGCATTGACAAATGTAAAGCTATTGGCGGGCCGCATATATATATATATATATATATATATATATATATATATATATATATATATATATATATATATATATATATATATATATATATCCATTTTGTTTACAGCAACCTATCACAATAAGTAATTATTAATTATTTATAGGTTGTTAAGCAGTATAAATATCTAATTATTGCAATTTTATTTTACTTATACACTTATACATTATATTTGACAATATGGACAAAAACTTTTACTAATTTGTTAACACGATTTTACAACTTGTTATTATAACAAATATTCTTTATTATCTATCAATGGCTTTAATTTAGACACACAGCAATTACATTGACACTACAGTTGTTGATTTCTAATTAGATGCATGTAACTGCTTGCAATTTTTGATAATATTCTTGAAATCTGGAGCAAATTTACTTGTTGAAATTCGCATGACAGCATGCAAGTTGCAGTCCGACAATAAAGACATATTCTTAGATTTGTTGATCTTCAAGCAAGAGAATGCTCGTTCGCAAATGTATGTTGGTCCAATTAATGATAAAAGTTTAGCTGCAAAGTTTTTCAAGTTGGGATATGATTCTTGTGATAAAGACCCATAGAAATCCAGCAAACCATCTGTCATGAATTTCTCTTTCAGGTCATGAGCTGCTTGTAAGTCAAGCAGCTCCAACTGTATGTCCTCTGTGGCTGTATCAGCTTCTGCACTAAAAAGTGAACTGAGAATATTGAACTGTGGCTCTAATTTCTTGAAATCTTGGAATCTCCATCCAAATTCTTCAATCAATGCATCTAATTGGGCTTTGTATTTTTCAGTCATTTCACCAGAAATGGTTTCTTGTTTCAGCAAAGGGAAGTGACAAAATCCTTTTTCACTTGCTTTTCTGGAGAACAGTGAGAGTTTTGCCTGAAATGATTTTACATATACATACAATCCATGTGCAAACACACCATTGCCCTGAAGTTTGACATTCAGTTCATTTAACTTTTCCATAATTTCAATGGCAAACATAAAGTCTAACTGCCACTCTTTATTGACAATGTTAGTATTAAAGTCGCATGCAATGCCCTTCATCTCTAGGAACATCACTATTCCTTCTCTGAGTTCCCACACTCTCCTCAACACCTTGCCGAGACTCAGCCATCAAACATTGGTGTGGTTCAGGACATCGGAATGTTCAGTTTCCAAATCGTCAAGTAATGACTTGAACTGTCTGTGATTAAGTCCTCTTGATCTGATGAGGTTGATGACACTGACAACTGGGTCAATAACATGCTTGATATTTAAAACAGTTTTACACAGACTTTCTTGATATATCACACAGTGAAGTGGTAATAATGTGTGGTCTGGATATTCTGCTTTAATTTTATCACTTATCAACTTTACCAGACCTACATTTTTTCCAGTCAAAGCACGAGCTCCGTCAGTTGTAACACTTGCCATATTGTTCCAAACCAACCCAGTTCTTTCAATACAGTTAGTAACAGCATCGAATATATCATGGCCTGTGGTTGTGTCTTTGAGTGACTCAACACTCAGTAACTCTTCAGTGAGTTTGAAAGAAGTGTTTATTCCACGTATAAATATCAATAATTGGGCAGTACCATGTACATCGGTACTCTCATCCAATGCAAGAGAGTACCACAACAATTGTTTACTTGCATCTTGAAGTTTATGCATCAAATTGTCACTGATCTTGTCAACACGTCTGACCACAGTTCTCCTTGATAAAGCAAAGTTGTCAAATCTGTTGTTTTGTTTTTTGTTCTGGACACATAATGTTTGCTGCATCTAGCAAACATTCCTTGATGAACTCGCCATCAGAAAATGACTTGTTCTGTTTTACAATTCTGTGTGACAGCACAAGACTAGCTTCAGTTGCAGCATCTTGAATTGAAGACTGTTTAGTGAAAACAGTTTGCTGTTTCTCCAAATTTTTCACCAACTCAAGGCATTTCCTTTCCTTCTCTTCGGTCGTTAAATTGTATCCGAAATCGGAATGTTTTGTTTGATAATGTCTTTTTAAATTGTACTCCTTGAAGACAGCCACTGACTCACGTCACAACAAGCAAACTGATTTGCTATCAACTTTTATAAAACAGTACTTAGTTGTCCATTCATCATTAAAAACACGGCATTCATCTTCAATCTTACGTTTGTTATTGACACTCATCATAACGGTACATGAAAATTGGCAAAATTCAACAAAATAACTTAAAAACGAATTAAAATATTTTATTTCTAAATGCCCTCGCGGGCCGCATAAAATCACTTGGCGGGCCGGATGCGTCCCGCGGGCCGTAGTTTGCCCACCCCTGTAGTATGGTATTGTATGTTTTGCATATCCTTTACAGGACATCGCTGTCAACATCAGCATCTTTCAGCTGAATGTTGATTTCTTGGCAAGATTACGCTCAGTAGTTTGCCATTGCATTCTAAGCGACCGGCTCCATACACTCGTAAATCACTGGCGCGACTCGAACCGCTTCCAATTCTCGTGCGCTCACGTCAACCACGAGAGTATTAGTGGTTACGAAGAAAGCTGCTAACACCTCGGCCAGGGAGACCGGCCGAATATAGTATACGAAACGCTTTTTCTTTGTTCACGTTATGGCGATAGTTTATGAGGTGTTGAGAAATCAACAAGGCCTTTCGGCTGCACAAAGATTCCCGAAGACTGATTAACTCTCTTTTACACCCACACTGTTGGCTCCATGACGAAGGTTTTACGGTCGCGGTCCGCGATCCCTCACACTTGCGTTCAAAACACAACCATTTGGCAGCAGACGGCGTTATATTGTTTTTTTTTTTAAATGTTTTTTTAAAAAAATTATTAAATCATATGGGTGCCGGTCGTTTAGAAAGCCATGGAACGTAAATTTGCCAAGACATCACAACAGCAAAAATGCTGGTGTTGACTGCAACGTCCCGTAAAGGATATACAACTAACTTAGCTTAACTCCCACACCGGTAATAAGACCAGATTTAGATCTTGACTGTTGACTGCAACAGAATATGACAATATACAATGAAACAAAACGGTTTCTTAAGGTCATGCTGAGAAACAACATTCACAAACACATGTACATCCTTAAAATTTGAACAGAATGCACCGACCATGTAAATATAGAATATAAAATGAATGAATCGTTTCCGGGAAGGTTAACCCGGTCAACAAATGCCCGCAGAAGTCGGATGTGTCGGCCTAACGGCGCAAGAACGCAGTTCTGCTGTAAACAGGCACAACGCAATCACGTCCGGAGAAAAAAAACTTCGGATGAACGCAGCAGAAGAAGAAGAAGAAGAAGTACTACGAAGAAATGCCAGACGGACACATAATCCGACTGTAACTGGCGCCATTAGTATTGGGGCACTTCTCTTGCTGTTGAAGATGGGGACGGAGAGAGTGTGGATGGGAATGTCCAAAGTGCTGTGATGTCGGTTCTTGACTCAACTCAGTAAAGGATAGAAGAGTTTTACTAGAGATTTGATCTCATCAACCCAGCTCAACCAATTCATCCTACAAAGGAAAAGCGCACCTATGTCTTAAAATGGGGCTAAAACTACACTCCAGCAAATCTACCACACTAGGTGGGAAAACACACATAAAAGTTACCACAAAAGCGACCAAACCGTGGCTTCATAAAAAAGAACACGTAACAATCTTCAGACTTCACACGGGCCACAACAGACTCGGGTATCACAACTTCAACATGTTAAACAACGTATAACGGATCAATGTCTATGTGACACAGACAAAACACAGCTGACACACACTGAAGGACTGCTCTGTATACCAGCGCCGCCGAGAATGCATTTTGTCGCCATCACAAACATGTAAAGAAGTTATTATTGCCTGGAGAACTTGCAACGAATTCTGATGTTTATTGGTAGTCAAAACTGTACATTCCCTTAGATAATTTAAACACAGAATCCCCAAACAATATGTTGAACGGTTTATTGCCTGGCATCTTTCGCTGCATCTCATCAGGTGCATACTGCAGAGTTATGTATCACATGAAGTGAACAGATGAATAATATTTTAGTTGAAATAATTAAAACACATAACCACAGGCATTTTTCGAATGTTGAGCATCTGTTATCTCCACGGTAATTTCAAATTTAACACGAACTCTTTCCGTTTGCATAGAACCTGCTGGAATTACCTAATTGCTAACGTCTCACTACGTTTGGGCAATCGTTTATTGTTCGTCGAATATAGTATGGTATTGTATGTTTTGCATATCCTTTACAGGACATCGCTGTCAACATCAGCATCTTTCAGCTGAATGTTGATTTCTTGGCAAGATTACGCTCAGTAGTTTGCCATTGCATTCTGAGCGACCGGCTCCATACACTCGTAAGTCACTGGCGCGACTCGAACCGCTTCCAATTCTCGTGCGCTCACGTCAACCACGAGAGTATTAGGGGTTACGAAGAAAGCTGCTAACACCTCGGCCAGGGAGACCGGCCGAATATAGTATACGAAACGCTTTTTCTTTGTTCACGTTATGGCGATAGTTTATGAGGTGTTGAGAAATCAACAAGGCCTTTCGGCTGCACAAAGATTCCTGAAGACTGATTAACTCTCTTTTACACCCACACTGTTGGCTCCATGACGAAGGTTTTACGGTCGCGGTCCGCGATCCCTCACACTTGCGTTCAAAACACAACCATTTGGCAGCAGACGGCGTTATATTGTTGTTTTTTTAAATTATTAAATCATATGGGTGCCGGTCGTTCAGAAAGCCATGGAACGTAAATTTGCCAAGACATCACAACAGCAAAAATGCTGGTGTTGACTGCAACGTCCCGTAAAGGATATAAAACTAACTTAGCTTAACACCCACACCGGTAATAAGACCAGATTTAGATCTTGACTGTTGGCTGCAACAGAATATAATATAAAATGAAACAAAACGGTTTCTTAAGGTCATGCTGAGAAACAACATACACAAACACATGTACATCCTTAAAATTTGAACATAATGCACCGACCATGTAAATATAGAATATAAAATGAATGAATCGTTTCCGGGAAGGTTAACCCGGTCAACAAATGCCCGCAGAAGTCGGATGTGTCGGCCTAAAGGCGCAAGAACATAGCTCTGCTGTAAACAGGCACAACGCAGTCACGTCCGAAAAAAAACAAAAAAAAAACGGATGAACGCAGAAGAAGAAGAAGAAGAATTAATCGTTTCATAATGACTGAAAACGTAATAATAATTAAGATAAAACAAAACAGATGAGTCCAAGGTTTTGGTTATAGAAACTATTGTTAACAACAACAAAAACAACAACAACAAAAACAACAACAACATCAACATCAAAAACAACAACAAGAAAACTATTGTTAGCCATGTGTGAGGTGTTCTTGACAAAGCTTGTTTTAACTGTGTTTTAACGTATTTATTACGAGGGCGAGTCAATAAGTAAGTCACACCGTTCTGTGGGATGGCAGGTACATGTAGTTGGTGTTTTCTACAGGTGTCATTAGGTGATAGCAACATCTAACTTTATATTCCCGTTCTTCAGGTGGCGCTAGGTATCTCATGCGCATGCGCAGCGCATAAACAAAATGGCGACTGTACTTACGGAGTGTGCAACCAAAGAGCAACGTGATGTTGTGCAGTTTTTGTGGTCAAAAGGACTGCCTGCAAAGGACATTCATAAGGAAATGCTTCCTGTTTATGCTGACAAATGTTTGTCCCGTAAAGCGGTGTATAGCTGGGTAGAAAATTTTTCTCAAGGACAATCTAAAATTGTTGAAGAAATCCGATTGTGGGATGTGGATTTTAATTCCTGAGAATATTGTTAAGATGTCTAGGGGGTTTTATTGATTCTCTGGTCACTGGTTAGAATGCCGGGTGATCAGGGATATTTACCACAAATCCCAGGAGAAAAGAGTTCAGTCCTTGAAACAATGGCATCTGTGTGTAGGTTTCCCTTCCCACTTCATCACCCTTTAAATTTACTATATTGCTAGAAGGATATTGATTGCTCACAACATATAAACAACCACTTGTTGGACACCCCATTAACTTGATGTACACAACACTTTTGGACAAACAGTTCAGGTATTAACTCAAGATCTGCATTTACATATATATATATATATGTGTAATAAACACTATGCATTTTCAGACAGGCATGGGATTCATTGCATTATTACAATATAGTACCCAGTGACCCCAGAAAAAAAAACCCAGGTTATTACAAACAACACAACAACCACAAATTGGGTCTACTTTCATTTTCCCTCATAATTAGGCAAATAATGATCAAAGTACCTAGAACCCAATATATAAACATTGGTTTCTGACACCTTGTACAATTTACTCATTTTTAAAAATAATGAGTTGGTGCCAAAATACTATACATATATACCATTGGAAAAAAACTACTGACCTGTTACCTTCAGAAAAAAACCAACACATAAACAGCATTTTGTATTACTAATTAAACTAATTAATAATCATTTATCTCCTGGTGTGCGGTTAAGAGTTTATCTTTGCTGTCGATTAGATCCTTTTCCCATTATCTGGGTACCGAATTAATGCACTCAGTTATGTTCTTACTATTTAGTCACTGGTAATTGGCTGGTGCAAATCATACTTTATAATCCAAGAATAGAAATTACACACAATCACAAATCCCTCCGTGGGCTAGAATATTCGAGTACTCTGTTGCAGTAGGCTCGGTGTCTTTTTTTTGAAATTTGGGGCCTCAGGTTGGTCTAACTTTCCGGAATTTCCACTTAAGCTCTGCAGAAGGTACTTTATCATCTCACCATACATGGTGCCAAGTAGACGTCCATTCAGCTGCTCTGCTTTTAATATCAGAATCCCAAGTAGTTCAACAAAGATTTTACACCCACCAAGTCGCGAGTCTATAACCCATGGCATTTAGGTTGACATTGGACCAGCAAAGAGTTAGTCGTTGTTATCTAGTCCAGTGTAGAACTTTATATGACTGAGAGGCATCTCAAGGTAGTATCTGTGACTAGGGCCACAATTGATCTATACCTACATATATCTACAGATGAATAAATCCAGCACAGTAACAGGTTTGCAAACAATTGGATGATTCCTCTTGTTGCTGATGTAGAGACATTTAGCTGCTTTCATATGGTCTTTTATCTGATGGTGTTCAGGGTTTGGAACCTTGAGGTAATCTGGTTTCGTAGTTATGTTTCAGATGATATTAAGTTTGTACCTTGGTTTTATTGGCTTATGTGGTTCAGTGTCTTCTCCGCATTTGTTTGAGTGGGTGTTCATAGCTAGAACTTGGTGTTGCATGGCTGGAACCTTATGTTTGACGTTGCAGCTGTGAGATGTTCTTTCGAAGACTTATCCATTGTGGATATTAACTTGGTAATCCAACCAACAGTTGAAGGTTACTCACTGTTGTTAGTTTTAGTAACTTGCTAGAAGGATTGTCCCAGTTTCACTGACTTGGTTGAAGGATGAGGCCATAGGTGATACTTCTCAGAAGTAAAGCAGACGATACACTGTTGTCAGTACTCTGTTGATCTTCATCTTTGTAGATTATTAGATCTTGAAGTCCATCCTGGATATTCCTACTAAAATAGGACTTAATGACTCACCCAGTCAGTTGTCTTCGAATTTATCTGTTGCTCGCTATGGAGCTATTGAGCGCAGCGGTCCATGGGTATTTCTAGATGCAGACTATGGTTAGAACATTCACTTTCTGGCTGTTGACCCAGGATCCAGGTTTAGTGATATAGTCCCACCACATTCAACCACCACCTGCTTCTCTTCTATAGAAAAGGGATGACAAGAATACAACACGAGCATTAACCTACTGTGTTATGGTAAAAGTTTACAACACAATTACAAACACAAATACAACAAGGGGAGAAGGGGAAAGGAGTGGGTGTCCACGTTCCACCGTCCCTCATTGCTGAGTAGAGCCATTCTGACTCTTCATAGTGGGTAAGGTATTTTCTCACTTATATTTTGTTCTGTTGTTACTGGGACTATTGGATGGGTGAAGTCATTCTGTCGATCCAACATGGTGATATTGTCTCTCTCATTATTGAAGAGAACAGCCTATACAGAATCCCTGTGGTTTCTAATGCCGCGTCTTCCTTTCGGCACTATAATCATCACTAGGTCAAGACTATTCAACATTGGCTTCTTAAGTACTGACATACACATGGATTCTTACATCAACATCCTCTAATCCCAAGGTGCAACATTAAAATGTATATTCCCACAGGAAAAAGTAACAATCAGAACAGAAAACATTCTCATACCAGAAAAAACATACATGTACATTTCTCTGATATTAAGTACATGATAATCATACATAAGTAATACTCATACATAATCATACATTTAATCATAAAATTTAATGCCGGAGCCAATGGTTTTGAATTTTATTCAGGGGTTAATCCATAACTAAAACATATATTGTGTTCCCCCACTGCATACCGCAGATGAGGATAGTAGCCGCTGTGATATATTTTGTCACTGACTGCTATTATTCGGAGGGTATTTATTAGAATAACTTATGCCGCATGGTCCAGTATTCTGAATATTGAAAGCAATTTATTCACATCAATCTTTGCTTCTGTTTCTACTACGGTGAGGCGATGGGGATTGAATCCTATCCGAACATGCATTTACATCACGCGTTTACTTTAATTGTTCATGAATTTATATTCTCAAACATGGCATTCTCCTAACACTATTTTATGACATGATTATATGTTCTTCACTACTATGGAGTGGTTATTAATCTGTTAGCAAAAGGATGGTACTAAAATTTAGCACTATATTTCCAAGTTACAGATTATGATGTGGCAAGCATTTTATCCCCTGACTAAGAGTCAGGAATAGGCGTAATCATTTGTATGTCTCCGCATGGATAAAACTTCCTTTCTATAGTACATAGATTATTTGCAGATTTCTAAGCATAAATAGTGAGATATTGTTCACAGTGCCTAGAAGTGTTAACATAGGAATATGAAATTGACAGACACAAGTTCTCTACTGAAGTATGTAAACAAGAGTCTGTTCCCACCTTGATAAAATGCCTAGAATGTGGTTTTTACCTGAGTTTGATACTCTACGGTACACATAATATTTCTAGGTTATAAGCACTACTAGTGAGATATAAGTTCATAATGCCTATACAAGATTTTAACATATGGATTTGAAATTGTAAAACAGGAAAAATTACAGCGTTGCGCCCACATGTGTTTCATTGGTAAACATCATCCAGCCTGGTTTAAGAGAATTGTTGACTTTTTATTCTACTAATTCTTAATTAAACATACTGGTCTATGTAATACATAAATACATCTTAATAATGTAGATATAACGTACCAATAGTTGAAGAGAATTCCCCACACGGGGAACTTTTACATGTCTGCTCCCTTGTTTGGCTGAACTAAAATGGCTACCCTGGTCTATGTTTTCAACCTCGCCGGCTTGGCCAGGTACGCGAGCCAAAATAAAGCCAACTAAATTAAGCTGCCACGGTCAGTCTATCGCTGTTTTATTTTCTCCTACATTAAGTAAGTTACTTAAACAGTAATTGTAAGGGGTTGTTTATTTTTAAAGGGAGTCAATAAATAGGAAAGGGTAAGGACGTTTTATTATATCACACCGATCTGGTCGTCCTGTTGAGACTGCAACAGAAACATCCGTGCAGCTGGTGGAGGAGATGATTAGAGGTGACAGGCGAGTAACGATAGACTCTGTAGCATCTGAAATAGGGTGCTGACATGGTTCAGCATACAATATAATGCATAATCGATTGAAATTTCCAGGACTGCTGATTAGAGGAGTGTTGCTTCTTAATGACAATGCCAGACGGATCGATTAACTCAGGAGTAAATTAACCAACTAAGGTGGTAAGTTCTGGAAGATCCACCTTACAGCCCTGACTTAGTCCTTAGCGATTTCCGCCTTTTTGGTCCACTGAAAACCAACTTTGGGGGGGGGGGGGGGGGGAGATTTCGCGAATGACGCCGAAGTTGAATGTGAAGTGAAAACGTGGTATAGAAAATAGAGTACGCGGTTCTATGTCTATGCAGCCGGTTTGGGAGGACTGATAATACGACGGGATAAGTGCATAAATGTTGGTTTAAATTATGTTGAGAAATAAAGGGACAATGTATGTATAAAAATAAACTGGTTGCAAGTTATTATCATATTTAGTTATTTTTCTGCAGCCATTTGTGACTTACTTATTGACATCACCGCATATATATGTTCTTGGTAATTATTAAATAATTTGTTAACCCCACCCGCCTCTCGTTTTCAACTATGATTTAACTGATTAAGCGCCAACGGATAATTAATCGCCTTAAGCGACTTTCCATATCTGCCATGGGCTTATATATCGCCGAAAAGATGTCATTGTGTTATAATAAACATGTATACTACCATATTAACGATTTTAAAGTCATAACTGTGACACACCACTACTTCCCAATTTTCGCCAACCATTTTTGTAATATGATAAATACCAATGAGGAAATGTGTAACACATGGAAATAATACTTTGTTGAATTACTAAATTGAGAAGCTCCAAGTAACACTTTCCGACAGGAAGCGGTTCTAACGTGTGAACCACAAATTGAAGAAACCTGTTTTTGAAGAAATCCTATATGTAATAACATGACTTAAAAACAATAAGGCAACTGGGGCTGATGGAATTGCTGCTGAATGTATAAAGGCAGGTGGCCATGCATTACATCTAAAGCTATACGACCTAATAATAAAAATCTGGAGGACAGAAGAATTACCCCATGACTGGAGAGAGTCATTATTGATACCTATCTTTAAAAAAGGAGACAAGTTCCAATGTGAAAATTATAGAGGAATATCACTCCTGTCCACAAACTATAAGATACTATCCGCTGTATTACTAAATTGACTAAAATGGTATTCAGAAGACATATTAGGTGACTACCATGCGGGTTTCAGACAAAACAGATCAACAATAGATCGGATCTTACGACAAATAGCCGAGAAAAATTGGGAATATAAAAGATATCTCTATAACATTTTTGTGGATTTTAAAAGGCTTATGATAGTGTCCTTTAAATCGCAAGTGATAAGGGAAACATCAGAAGCATGTATGAAGGAATAAAGAAAGCCCGTGGTCCAATGATCAAAGCAAGTGCACCATTGAAAAACTTGACTGGAGAAATCATAACTGATAAGAAGCAGCAGATGGGTAGAGCACTATTTGGAGCTTTACTTAAGTGAGACCATACTAGCGGATGATGCTCTCAATGCCATAGAGGCTCTACCAACTCTTGACCATCTGGACACACTTCCCACCATAACAGAAGTTAAGTGTGCTATAAATGAAATTGCGTCTGGCAAAGCTCCAGGTAAGGATGGGATTCCAATAGAGGTTATCAGGAGTGAGCAAGACACACTCACTATACAGATCCACCAGCTAATAGAGCTATGCTGGCGAGAAGGATAAGTCCCACAGGACTTCAAAGATTCAAGCATCATAACACTACAAGAACAAGGGCGATCGGAGCGACTGCAACAACTATAGGGGTATCTCACTTCTGTGCATTGTTGGAAAAGTATTTGCCAGAATTGTTCTGCGCAGATTTCAAGTTCTAGGAGATCAAGTCTACCCCGAATCACAGTGTAGCTTTCGACAGAACCGATCTACCACTGATATGATATTCTCATTGCGATAAATGCAAGAAAAATGCCGTGAAAAGAATCAATCACTGTTTATTGCCTTCATCGACCTCACAAAGGTATTTGATTTGGTCAGTCGTGAGAGTCTGTTCAAGGCACTAAAGAAGATTGGCTGCCCACCAACTCTTCTGTCCATTTTGGAATCGTTCCACACAGACATGAAGGGTATAATCAAGTTTGATGGTATACTTTTCACTTCTACTGAAATATGCCTTTCGTGATAAGGATGACGGTATATACATTCACTCATACTCAGATGGCGGCCTCTACAATGCTCAGAGATTGAAGGCCAAGACCAACATTAGGAGGGTACTCATCAGAGAGTTGCTTTTTGCAGATGATGCTGCAGTTACGGCCCACTCCGAGGAAGAATTACAATGTCTACTATCTGCATTCTCCAATGCTTGTTCTGAATTTGGTTTAACAATTAGCAAAAAGAAGACACAGATTATGTCACAAGGTGCACATGGGTTACCAACAATCTTTATTGACGACGCCGAACTAGAGATGGTAGACCATTTTACATATCTATAATCAGTGGTAAATATCAAATTATCCCTAGATCAGGAAATCAACATCCAGATTGGTAAGGCAGCAACAACAATGAACAGGTTAAGAAAAAGAATCTGAGAGAACAGGAAGCTTACTGCCAAAACAAAAGTCATTGTCTATCAAGCCTATGTCCTTAGTACTCTTCTTTATGGCAGCGAAGCCTGGACAACTTACTCACATCAAGAGAAACGTTTCAAACAGCTTTCATATGCGGTGTCTGCGAAGAATTCTTGGTATTAAGTGGCAAGACACAATCACAAATACCGAAATATTGGAAAGATCAGGTTGTGTGACGGTTTATTCCATGCTCAGTCTTCGTAGACTTAGATGGATAGGACATCTTACTAGGATGGAGGATGGTAGATGGACATCTTTTTTGGTGAATTACATATGGGTAAGAGATCTCAGGGTCGGCCTCTACTACGATACAAAGATGTGTGTAAACGGGACATGATTGATACAGGCATTGATAATGCACATTGGGAGCAAATCGCCGCTGAACGTGTTGCATGGAGGGCAAACATCAGAAATGGAATAAAGACAAAGGAGAAAATGATTGCAGATAAGTCACACACTGAGCGTGTGAGACGTAAGATGGTGCATGATGGTGGAAATGACCACGTGTTCACATGCACCCACTGTGAACGAACATTTACAGCGCGAATTGGCCTTATCAGTCACATTCGCTACCACCATGGGTAAAAGTTATGCCTTTTTGAAGCACAAACTATCGTCTGTCAAGACGGCAAGGTGCCAATGTGTATGTGTCCATAGGAATAGTCTATGGAATGCTATGCAGGAATTTGGAATACAAGACCAGACTATGCATGGAAGATACTTATAATATAGTAGCATATAAAGTCAGGAAATCTGACCCTTTCCTAATAACATCTGGCTTGAAACAGGGTGATGCACTATCGCCGCTCCTTTTCAATCTGGATCTAGAGAAAGTTTTAAGGAAGGTAAAGGAGGAATGTGCTATTGGAGGAACATCCAGACTGCTTGGTTATGCAGATGACATAGATATTATAGGGGAAAATGAATAAAAGACATAGGAAATATCGACTCACTTAAAGGAAAAAGCTCAACAATTGGGGCTGGTTATCAACCAAGATAAGACAGAATATATGGTAATTTCAAGAGAAGGAACGGCTAAAAACTCTGGCCACATACAAGTAGATAATATGACCATTAAAAAAACGGAAACATAATAAGGGAAGAAATATAAGCTAGAATCAACTCTGGAAATAAGATATACTATGCACTACAACATCTGCTAAAATCAAATGCGCTATCTCGTAACAACAAGATCACAATATACAAAACACTGATTAGACCAGTTGTGTTGTATGGCTCTGAAACCTGGAGTACAACTAAAGGAGACGAAGGCTTGTTACAAACCTTTGAGAACAAAGTCTTAAGACGCATCTTTGGGCCCATTAGGGATACGCAAAGTGGAGAGTGGAAAAGAAGAAGCAACAAAGACATTTATGATCTGTTTAAGTCCCATCTAATCACTGGTATCATGAAGGCTAATAGACTGCAATGGCTGGGGCATATAGAAAGAATGGAAGATAATAGGGAAACAAACTCGCTTACACTCAGGAAATAAATGACCGTAGACCCCGAGGTAGACCAAGAAGACGGTGGAGAGATAGTTTAGTCTAGTTTTAGTCGATGGATCAACATCATGGCACACGTGTATAACCCATAAGTGCTCCGTTTTCCTCCTAACTCAAACCTGAGTCTGGAGAAACTCAGCTCAGTGCACGAACTCCGTAGCACCGGCGAGGATCCTGAAATACTTTGGGTAGATTTTAAACTCGAAATGTTGCCCGGGCAGCGCCGTTAGGCTACTATTCTTCGATTTCCAACTGCCAAGGGATTTTTTTTCGTGCGCAACAGTACACACGGGCGTCCGATCTCACTAGTCCAGAGAACCAGGGGAAATTTTATTACTAGAAGTCCACATACATACAGACCTACAAGCACTTGGAGTCAGCGACAGGCAAGAGAAGGTCAACCAGAGAGAAGAATGGAGACGGCTTGTATCTGCAGCAAAGAACCTCAATGGCTCGGAATGCTGAAGAAGAAGAAGATGTTTATAAGGTCGAAACTTACATATTTTGTTTGCACACAATCTGTTAAATTAACATATCACGAGGTCCTTGTAATGTAAGGTAAGTACATGCGCTCGTGTTCGTTAACATACCTTTTTGTTTCATTTTATATTCGGCATGAATTGAGATGCCTTGAACATATCGAGTATGGATGGAAAAGTAAGCAGACTTCGCTGTAGCTTATGTTGAGAACAAACTGTAATAGTCAGATTAAAAAAAAAAAAAATTCGCATATCCTTTACAGGACATCGCTGTCAACAGCAGCATCTTTCAGCTGTCTGTTGATCTCTTGGCAAGATTACGCTCAGTAGTTTGCCATTGCTTTCTGAGCGGCCGGCTCAGTTATCCCGCAAGTCACCAGCGGGGGACGAACCGCTCCCAGTTCTCACCCGCTACGAGACTCTGCGTGATAAACGGGATTACGGAGAAAGTGTTGTAACCCCTCGGCCAGAGAGACCAGCAATAGTCAGATTAGGTGAGCGAAATTAGCTGCATGTCCTTTTTCAATAGTTCTGATGAGGCAAACATTACTCAGTATATACAGAATACATACATAGGGTGTATTTTTAATGACTGTGCAGTGTTTGAAAATATTGCCGGTCCAAGTTTTGTATTCACCCTCTGTAAAGTTCATGCAATATAATAGGATAAATACAAAACTTGGACCGGCAATATTTTCAAACACTGCAAATTCATTAAAAACACACCCTATATAATAAACAGTAATAATACAGGATCGTGTTTTAACCCCTATTTATATACATTATATACTGAAAGGATAATCATTATCATTGGCATGATGAACATTATTGTCATGTGTCATGGCTCACCATCTCACACCATCACCAGCTTTGGATCAAGTCTGTGTTTTGTCCTGATTATATTTGTCCAAGCCGTTCATTATTTGAAACAATTAAAGGAACACCACAATTTAATATACACAGAACATGAATAAAAACTCCAATAACTAGTTGATATGTTGGTTGGTGGGAGCCACGGTAGACCAGTGGCTAACACGCTTGCCTGTTGGCCCGATAGTTATGTGTTCATTTGGATTACTAAGTAGGTTGGTGCGTGTAGATTATTATTAGTTCATTAGTATTTGTGCATAAATTGTAATATGTACGTTATAACATTCTAAATTGTGTTTATTTGTACAACAGCAGAAGACTGTTGTCCTGTGTCCGACCATTTTCAGAGTCTGACTCTGGCCTGGTCCCTAATGGTCGAACTTTAGTGTGTGTATTGTATGCCGATTGTATTGTATGACACGCAGACACACAGAATCACACGTACATCAACACAGCCGCAACAGTGTCTTTTGTGACAATTTATAGACATGACCGAATCATTGACTCTATTGCGAGTCCTGAAGATGTATGTAACTGCTTACGACAAAAGCCAAACGTGTTAACAGGCCACACAACTCGCTACTTCCTTGGTAGAGAGTACACACATAAGGTCGACATTAAAAGCAAATGTTGCATGTCGTGTGTAGGACGTTGCAATCAAACCCAACCCCAGATTGATTTTCTGGACAATGTTACGTTGAGTAATTTGCCATTGCTTTCTGAACGAGAAGTCTACTGTGAAATCCAACTGATCGATGTAGGGAATGAACCCCATACTTCGTCGTCAGGGCACCGGAAGCAGTAACACACACATTGAAGCTGACATATAGGATACGGATATACTATAGGAGAAAGGTACTTGAGGTTTAAGAGCCAAGTAGACCCTCCCTCTTAGAGTGCAAAGGAGATACAAATTCACTAACATTCATGGAAGGGGGTTGATTTCTGACGATCAAAAGCCCCCCTATCGTGTTTGCTCTACTGTAGAGTTTATACAGGGTGTTTGTAAGGTCTGACTACACTTTGTATGTAGAACAAACAGAATGGTGTTATCCTCCCCCGATGTGTCTCCACCTTGCCGTGGTGGGGGAGCTTGAGTGTCCCTCTGACCCCAAGCGCTGTTCCGATGGATATTAACTACATATTGGACAGCTCTTGGGATAGGGACCAGACTAAGAGAGACACAACCTGCTGCTCTGCAGGTAGACTGAGGATAACAGTCAAAATCAGGCAAACGATGCCAATAATCTCAGTCCGGACATAACCTCTAAGGCTCCCAGCCGAGGTGTATGGCTGACCGTCTCTAAGCCATAAACCCTCGGAAGTGAGAGCCTGGCCGACACAAACATACATCAAAATTGAGGTGAGGTGCTGAGCACGCTACATGCTTGGCGCAGATACTCGTTCGATGGCTCTTAGCTGGGGGATATGAGGTATCCCCGGATGAGAGGGCCTGACCGTTACTCGCCCACAGACGCACGGAGGTAAGGTGCTGAGCCGGCAGCACATGTAGCCTACCTCGTGAGCGAGTACAAAAGGTGGAAAAACACCTCGGTCGCACGTTCCGTAGAAAGTCTGTAACCGTACTCATGGAGTGAGTGTAGTCAAAGGTGGAAAATTGTCTCGTTGACACGAAATGGAACGCCTGTCTTGCGAATCCATTACGTGGCAGCCCGAAGCAAAAGCTTGCTGTGTGGAAATAAGAGTCTCGAAACCCGAGGAAGGCTAACCTCATCAAAAATGCCCGCTGAAGCCGGAAGTGCCAGCCTACGGGCGGCAAAATAAAAATGGCACTACGCAATTACGTCCGAGTGAAATGTCTTTCGTGACCGGAAAAGCTCTAACTAGTCTTCCCTCGTGCTAGGAACAGCTACCTAGTCTCCGAATGCCGCTCTTGTTCGGAACAGCTCTGACTAGGTAGTTTCCGAATGTCCGACGTGTCTGGAACAGCTCTGACGGACACAACGACAAGCACATGTCCGAAAAACTCGCTGAGTGGATATTGACTGCAGACCAGTTTGGTCTGTGCGGGAACGGCCCGGGGCGAACGAAATGCCCAATATATTGAAGTGAGGAATTAAAGCAGCCATGAGCAGGACGTGACGATTCCCTCGGTGAGCCCAGGACCAGGGCGCTATGTGCTGGCCCTGCAATTATGGAAGCCACCCTGGATGGCGGAAAATGCCATGGACTGTCCCTGCCTTCCTTTGAGGGACGACCGTTGTCTTCACCCGTTCCAACTTGGCCAGCTGGGTTGTGGACGGTACCGCAAACAGTGAGAGTCTCCCAGGAATGCTACCTGGTCAAAAAAGCACGCTGAAGCCGGTTGTGTTGGCCTACGGGTTTCGGCCCAAGCGCGCATAACAGACACACCGCAATCACATCTGAAAAAACACTCCGGATGATCGCAAAGAAGAAGAATGGTGTTATCAACGTTGCAGAAGGTATTTGACAGTATGAAGAGACGTTTACAATCATGCCCCCAAGCCTGTGGTGGACATTTCCAACGTCTGTTGTAATGAATACTTCATTGGTACTTCCAGCTTCCCCAAAACAGCGTTAGACCATAGCAGTGACCAGTGTAACTAATTTAATGAATTTATTTTTGCGTAGTTATTTATGACATCATGTACTTCATTTTTCAAATAAGCTCTACATTTGTAAAGTGTAGTGAGATTTTACAAACACCCTGTACTATAACTGTCGTCTAGGAATGAGCAGTTTTTTCCCCATTGCCACGTATATAGAAGCTATGACCAGTTCAACAATAGCCCAAGTGGGCTCTCCTTCTAAGACCGCAAAGGAGATACAGAAGTCGAGGCATTCGCATAAGGGGTCAATGTCTGACGATCAGAAGCCTCCTATCGTGTTTGTTCCACTGTTGAGAAGGGGTCAATGTCTGACGATCAGAAGCCTCCTATCGTGTTTGCTCCACTGTTGAGAAGGGGTCAATGTCTGACGATCAGAAGCCTCCTATCGTGTTTGCTCCACTGTTGAGAAGGGGTCAATGTCCGACGATCAGAAGCCTCCTATCGTGTTTGCTCCACTGTTGAGAAGGGGTCAATGTCTGACGATCAGAAGCCTCCTATCGTGTTTGCTCCACTGTTGAGAAGGGGTCAATGTCTGACGATCAGAAGCCTCCTATCGTGTTTGCTCCACTGTTGAATTGTTATTTTCTTTCTACGCTGACTCTCTTTGAACTCGAGCGTAGTCCATTTACATGTTGCTACTTCTACTGCACTGGATGTATTTTTGAGTGTAAATTAGCTTTCCCTATTACCAGCGTTCCTCACCATCAGGCGAACCCACTCCCACTTCAGAGGTACTTGTTATTTACGTCCTCAGGTCAAGGACGAGAAGTCAATATTTTAGTCCAACTGTCCGGGGTAAAAGTTTATACCAGTACCGTTTCCAAGTAATGCGCAGTTATTTCCCTTGCTATATAGAAGCTATAATCAATTCAACCAGTTATATTGTAAAAATTTTGGTGATAATTTTGAATAACTAAGAGATTTGAAAATATTATATAGATTCACAGTGATAGGGCATAGTGTTGTATTATAGGGGTGGAAGTATCGTTTTAAGGTTTGCTGTATTCAATCCAGTGTGCCTATATAAGTCCCCTAGAAGATTAAAAAGAGAGAGAGAGAGAGAGAGAGAGAGAGAGAGAGAGAGAGAGAGAGAGAGAGAGAGAGAGAGAGAGAGAGAGAGAGAGAGAGAGAGAGAGAATATGACGTGTTTTTCATGGATGCACAAGCCAACAAATATAGAAATTCTAGAGAAACTGGCCATGAACAGAGAGCGGATGGAAGAAGTAATACAGAGACAAATAATGTATTTTGACCACACTCGTATAAAAAAGCATACTGAGGGAGAAGGTCGGGATGAGAGAGGTGCCTAAACCACTGGAAACACCAAGGGGTAGACGAACAACAGTCTGTCGGTGTGTACCACCAGAGCAAGAAACGGCTACGATGGTAAGTTAATAAGTAAATCACAAATGGCTGTAGAAAAATAACTTACTATGATAACAACTTGAAACCAGTTTATTTTTATACACACATTGTCCCTTTATTTTTCAACATAATTTCCACCAACATTGATGCACTTATCCCATCGTTTTATCAGTCCTCCCAAACCGGCTGCATAGAACTGCGTACCCGGTTTTCTAAACCACGTTTCCACTTCACATTCAACTTCAGCGTCACTAGCGAAATGTCTCCCGCCAAGGTGAGTTTTCAGTGGACTTAGCCCCTAGCGATTTCCCGTAAAGCGGTGTATAGTTTGGTAGAAAAAGTTACGAGGGCGAGTCAATAAGTAAGTCACACAGGTCTATGGGATGGCAGGTAAATGAAAACAGGGAACGCAGATTTATGCAGCCGGTTTGGGAGGACTGATAAAACGATGGGATAAGTGCATCAATGTTGATGGAGATTATGTTGAGAAATAAAGGGACAATGTATGTATAAAAATAAACTGGTTTCAAGTTGTTATCATAGTTAGTTATGTTTCTACAGCCATTTGTGACTTATTTATTAACTTACCATCATATTTCTGGCTTATTTTCGATCTGATAGCATCAGTAGGTTCCATTTATTAATTATATTACTTCTTGTCAGTTAACTAGACAATGTGGAAGAATCCAGAAGCAAAAGACACGTCATTAGCAGAAGAAAGAAAAACATATTAAGAAGAAGAAGAAGAAGAAGAAGAAGAAGAAGAAGAAGAAGAAGAAGAAGAAGAAGAAGAAGAAGAAGAAAAGGGAGGAGGAGAAGGAGGAGAAGGTTAAATAATAAGAAGTAGGAGACAAAGAGGAGGAGGAGGAGGACGAAGAAGAAGAAGAAGAAGAAGAAGAAGAAGAAGAAGAAGAAGAAGAAGAAGAAGAAGAAGAAGAAGAAGAAGAAGAAGAAGACATGTTTTAGTGCAGCATTAAGGAAAACATTAATTTTATATAGCAAGATGAGAAAACGTCCCATGGTTACAGTCCTCCATTCTTATTCGGTGTAAGGAATAATTCTGATCCGACACAGGAACATTCGTGAGCTGATGTTAATATCTTTCGTCCGGTATTAGTTTGGAAATTCCACTTATTCTAGAATTGTCATTTATGCACGACTTCGGGAATTAGTCTGTCTGGTACACTAGATAATAGATTCTGTTCTGCCCTAATAAGCTTTTATCTTGCCTTATATCTTATGTAATATGTAAAGTATTATTGGGATGGTTGATTAGAATAATGGTTCTGTGTCAGTCATCTTTCAGAATTTCGTGTATTTGGTATGGTAAGGATAATGGCTTGCTTGCCAGATCTTAATGCAGATGATATCTAGCAAATCTTTGGACTTACAAAACAACTTGCAACGGTTGCCTGGAAGAGGTTATGGAAATTAGAACAGCATACACAGCTATTATTTAAAAAAATATATATACAATGTTCTTTGGACATATTGTGAGAAAAGAGGTATTGGAGAACGGGAAGGCGACAGGAATGGTAGTAGGTGAGGCAATGGCAGACCGAGATAAATAATCCATCCATCCATCATGTGCCATGCCGATAAGCATGGGCGGTCATGTTTCGCCATCTCACTCGATCACAAGAGTCGTGGATCAGCTCCGTGTTTCTGTCTCGACCATGCCACGTGGCCAAACCATCCAGGTATTTACTTCTCGGTCTTCCCCTTGATCTGTTTCCTTCGATCTTGCCAGTTGTCACCAAGTTCTCCAATTCATTTCTTCTCATAACATGCCCAAAAAATTTTGACTGTCTACGTCTAATGTCTCTAATCAGTTTACGATCTTCATTTGTTTCTTGAAAGATTTGTTCATTAGTTTTTCTGTAAGTCCATGGTATTCTTTGCAATTTCCTCAGAAACCACATTTCCACAGCCATAAGATGTTTTTCAGCTTGACTGCTCATTGCCCACTCTTCACATCCATATAAAAGTACAGGTTCTATGTAGCACTTCAACACTCTTTTTCTCTGTTTCAGTTGATATCTTTTTATTGATCAGTATGTTTTTCATCTTGCAAAAGGCTACATTTACAACATCAATTCTTGTTCTAATCTCTTCAAGGCATCCCCCCCCCCCCCCATCTGATTTTATGACTGTTCCGAGATAACTGTACCGGTTCACTTGTGAATATGCCCATTTACTTGTATATTACATTGTGGTATTTATTCCTTCCCAGTGTCAGAGTCCTACAGGAGTTACAGACAGTACAGATCCCTGAGACAGAACAATGGCAGTACAGGACAGGACAGTACGCCCAAGGACAAAAGGTTAACGTGAGTTAACTGAGTGACAGCTACTCACTGACTAACCCCAGGTTAAGGACAGGACAAATCTGAGACGCACTACTGACCACGAAATACACGAGCATCACGGTGGTCGTGAGACACGTGATGCGAGACCCAGAGGGAAAGCTGGGCAGACTGGACTGAGACTTCGATGTGGACGGATGTGCCTGGGTTTTGTTGAGCCAGTGTACAGCTGAGACGAGCGACTGCTAGTTTGCGCTGTGAGACTGAACCATTGATAGAGTTTGTGTGCGAGCTGTGAATGCGATGGTAGTTTTGTTTAGCATGAACGGAGTGCATTGCTGAGTGTTACGATCATTGTAAGATATATATCTTTTGTATTACATTATTAAACTTACAACTATGTTTATTTGTCCACCGGACTTCGACTGACGTTTATTTATGTGTCAATTAATGTCAGGGCAATTAATTCACGAGCCAGTTAACGTTCCAACACCCCTGATAACGACCATAATCTGTGTCTTCTTACAAATCAATTCTAACCTCTAGTTGTTCACTGTGTGCAACAACCGCATCTATTAAATGTACATGTCATGTTTATTGTCTGCAATTAAGACTGTATCATCTGCATATCTAATGTTATTGATGTATGGACCCCCAATGATGATTCCTTCCATATCTGAAAACATTTTCACTGTGCGGGGAAAAAAAGATCTTGAGACATTACACATACCTGTCTCATACCTCTCTTAATAGGCTGATATTGACATTCTTCATTATCAATTATTATGGCAGATTGTTGTTTACAATATATGCTTTTTACAAGTCTAAGGTCTTTTCCATCAATTTGAGATCTTCAAACATCCTTATCACGTCGACATGTCTCACTTTACTTAATCAAAGAAAAGGTGTAGATCTTTGTTTACTTCTATAGAACGCTCAATTACTGTTCTCAGTATATACACAGCATTTACTGTACCCTTGCCTTCTATAAACCCACATTGTTCTTCCCCTATTTCACGGTGTATTGTTTTCCTAACTCTTTGCATGATAATTCTTAACAAAATCTTCGTGCTGTGACTCATTATACTAATTGTTCGATGTTGATCACATTCCAATGCTCCTGCTTTCTTTCGGATTGCACTAAATACATAATTACACAGTTCATGAGGTATATCTCTAGTATCATATATTTATTCAGCAGTCTGGTAACTTTATTTATTCCACATTCTTCTAAAGCATTAATAATTTCTGTTGTGATGCATTCTGAACTGGGGGTCTTTCCAGTTTTCACATGGTTAAGAGCATTCTGAACCTCCATCTTCAAAATTGATGGTCCTTCATTATTATTTTCAATATCATACTGTTCTTCTCTATTATCATCATAACAGAAATGATACTTGATGGTAAAATACAACCGTCTTTTACCATCCAGTATCATTTCTGTTATGATGATAACATCATCAATAGAATTGATCTATAATAGAACAACAAAACCGGGCGCTTTGGCGGAATCGTGAGGGGATTGCGTTGATAATGTCATGAGGACGAGGACTCGACGCCTGCCTGATTTGTTATGCTTTCAGACATTCTAGCCAACTTTCTAAGGGATGGAGTGACTAGTTCCATTTCTTATCGCACTCCCTTCCCAGACAATTACCAGAAAATTCTAAAATTTGTTTGTTGCCATTTTATGAGGCTGGGTCGGCTCTTGAGCCATACTGGTAGGGGCAAACAATTCCTGTCTCTGCTGGGGGATTTTACCCTGACCGCTGTCTTTGGAACCACAATGCCAGCGCAGCTTGCTGTTGTTTACTAATGCAGAATAAAGTTTATTGTCCATCCACTTGCGTGTCTACACACTCTATGTAGCTTGTAAAGATCATTTAAATCTGCGACCAGTTAAATTGTCAGCAGGCGTGTAGAACATATACAGGTATAGAGTTAGTCAGCTTTTGATAAATATACGTATGTAAATAGAGGTCAGCGTGGCCTCAAAGAATCACACAGATCTGATGATGAGGCTAGGAGGTCAGGGCAGACAATAAGAACCTATATCTCAACATCAGCAAGCAGATTAAAGCCATATTCTTGGGAACATGCATCTTTCCTGTGGCAACACACAGACATGAATCACTGATCCTTTCGCAATTACTACAGACGAAAACCCGAGCTTTTGAACTCATATTTTAAAGACGAGTGCTTAGAATATTGCTGATAAAGAAAGAACAATTTTGACATTCTATAATTTCTAAACAGCGAAGACAACTGGTCCATAAACAACACCAAGTCTATGAAACTGATATACTTTGGCCACATTAAACGTCCCAGGGGAGTGAAAAGAACAGCAGTGGACAGCATAGTTCCCAGAAGAAGTGGAAGTAGAAACAGGCATTGACCAGCACGGAGAAGGACATAGAACATTGCAGAAACCTTGAGCATTGACTAATATTGCGAAATCCTTCAATTCTAAACACATGGTGGTATTTCTGGTGCCTAGCCTGGTTTGATATTTATTTGTTGACAAATTAAATCCGTGTCTTTCTCATGATTTATGCATTCTTTGTTCAGCCGAATTTCTTTAGCCTCTTTGCATTTATTTACTATTTCTTTATGTAGTTCATTAGATTCTTCTTTATCTTGTCTTTTCTATCTCCTTTCATGCATCGTCTGCAGAAGTTAATTTGTTATTCAGTTATGTGGTATGTCCATCACAGTGCATCTGTTTTGTATCCTTCTCTAATTTATATGTCTGTTCTAAGTAATGCTAGATATTACTTGATTTCTGAGAGGTCTTATTTACAGTCTTAAGTTTTAATCTCTTCTTTCCTATATATGGAGCACTAAGGCAATTTGCTCTAAACCTAGCGTTTGCTCCTAGTAAACTGCTTCTGAATCTCATTGAAATCAATGTGTAGTTAATTAGATTGCGAACACGATCTCCAGAGCTTTTCCAAGCCCATAAACCAAGCAATAGCGTATAGTATCATGCGATGCTACCCACGCTACTAATCTGTCGCCTCACTCATCACATTCACCTAAGCCATGGCCACCAGTCAAGCCGCTTATGTTTTCGTTGCCGACTTTTGCATTGAACTAACCGAGTTTCACTGTTATTTAACAAGTTTGCTCTGGTTTGAAGCCATGATTAACTCTTTATAAGTCACATCAATACCCTCTTTTGTGCTGAATGCTATTAGTGCACATCCCTGTATTATACTGATATCTAGAGGTTTACAATGGGCATTAATTAACTGCACTATATTTGAGACGCCGGCTTCGTGGCTTAGAGGTTTTGACTTTTCTCCGTAATCTCGTATACTCTCGTCGGTAACGTGATGACGGTGAGAATCAGCAGTGGTTCGAATCGCATCGGTAACTTACGGGGTATGTGAGCCGGCCGCTCAGAAAGCAATGGCAAACTACTGAGCGTAATCTTGCCAAAAAATCAACATACAGCTGAAAGATGCTGGTGTTGACAGCGATGTCCTGTAAAGGATATGCAAAAAAAAAAAAAAAAATATTTGAGACAGTCTAAAATCCTGTAACATTTTTGTACTCCGGTGATGTAAAATTATGTCAACTCCTCTTTTGTATTCCTTCTTTCCTGTGTAAATAATTGTGTGCTTATTAAAATATTTTCTTTCCGCGTTTAAACATCTCATTTCATAATTATCTATTATATGGACATTCATTGAGCATGCTGAGAAGGATGAATAAAGGGATGCTTCGGGCAGAGTGGCATCCTCAATGTAAATAAATCACAGATAGAGAACATCCGTTGGATCCTTCACTCAGGAAATGCTGGTGTGTAGGAAAACGAGCCGATGGGTGGGTTAAAGATGCACGACACAGGCAATGTGGGATCATGTGAATAGTGTGAAAGAATAGATAAACCATCATTGCCTGGAGAGAATGGTGCGGTAGGGACTGACCAGAAGATCTGGCCGACACTCAGTTAGTTAGTTAGTTAGTCGACAGATCACCCTCATTGCACATTGAACCATTCAGTCCATAAGTGCTCCGACCCCCTCCTCAGTAAGTCTCGCAGTATGTAGCGTCTAACAACACCAGTTCTGTGTTGGTTTATTAATCTTATTTGGCTTCCTGCATAGTGTTCTTATTTGGCCACATCTCTTTTAACTTGCTGTTCTCGCAGTCTGGCCATGGTTGTAGATTCACAGTCATAACTTGATTCTCACAAACGACTTACTTCTCGTAGAGCAGTGGTTCTCAACCAGTGACAATTCTTTGACGTTTCGAACCGTTTGTTTATTGTAATCTGATTAATTTGGTGTGTTAGTAAAATATCGTGAATATAAAAAATGCACCTTTTGAGGTTGACAATTTTGGAAAGGGGAAATTCTTCTTTCGTTCGCTGGAAAGGGGGCAAATGACATTCTGACCTATGGTGAAAGGTTGCATGGGCCAAAAAAGGTTGAGAACCACTGTCGAAGAGCATTCAATATATCAGCGTGGTCCATGGCTCGTCCGCCCTCCACAGTCGGAGGTATATAACATTAGGTGTGAACATGCACACGTTTCTTAAAACTACGACTGCAGACAGATAGGATAGCAGACTTTAAAAGATACGTTATTCTAAACGTGTTTATGTTTCATTAATATTCTTTACCCTGAACAAGACAGTTAGTTGCATGTCCTTAACCGGGCGACGTAATCGATCCCATCATTATTTGACTGTTTTTGATTTAATAGGCAATTTCCACTTTTAGTAGTTTACCATTACTTTCTGAACCACCGACGTTAATGATATGAACATCAACGCAAGGCGGTCTGCTTCCAGATGGCTGAAGCTGATTTGGAATCCATGACTCGGTATGTCGGGAAGTGTGAAATGTGTTCATTGCCTCTAAGCCACAGCGCCGACATGGACAAGACAGCTGCCAAGAAATAGCTAGGAGTGTGGGTATTGGATGTGTGGGTTGGGATGGATGGATGGGTAGGGCATGTATGTGTGGTTGGGTGTGTGTGTGTGGTTGGGTGGGGGATGTGTGGGTGGATGGGGGATGGGTGGATGGTTGGGGAGTGTGTCTCATAACATAGTAATATGCATTTTTTATGTTTACAACATTCATTTGACAATGTGTTTGTTTCCTATGTGAATGTATTATGCATGATTGATGAAAGAAAGATGAGTGATTGGAAGGGCCGAATGTAAGTCGGGCCTGTGTGCCCAATTTGTTACCAAAAGAAAATAAAGTCCGTCCGTTCCTTAACTATGCTGATACACATAGCCAAGTGCGTGCTTGCGCACGCGCGCGCGGGCACACACACACACACACACAACACACACACACACACTCAAAGAGACAAACACGCAAGCTTCACTTTCTTATATGAAATCCTCAAAAACACATTGAGCTATTCACACCGTGATCTGTATTGTGTCTTGCTCTCTCCCCACAGACTCCCCGCAAAATGCGACATTCAGAAATTAACTTTACATTTTATTTGTCCTCAGAAATGAAGTCATCTTTCATGTTCTGCTTTCTCAGCGTTTACAGCAAATTATGAGTACAGACACTACATAGGTATGCCTCGTAAATGGTGCCCGAAGATGTTACTCTCCGACATCCTTGAGGTGGTCCAGCCTTTGTTTCATAGAAAGTGTCCCTACACTTCATCGTTTGATACTGGTGTGTGCCGGCGTGCATACGAATATTGGCCCTGACTGATTCCCTCAGCTGTGTATCTGAGATGTACATATTGCCACATAAAGTTAGTTGCATGTCCTTTACAGGACGTAGAATCAACTCTAGCATATTTTGGCTGTTTGTGATGTCTTGGCAAGTTTACGTTCAGTAGTTTGCCATTGCTTTCTGAACGACCGGCACTCATACCATTTTCATAAAAAACCAGCCCAAGGCGGTCTGTTACCAAATCGCCCTCAGTTGTGTTTCGAGCGTGGTATGTGGGATACGAACTGCGTCCATAACCTCCTTCGCCGAGGAGGCGGTTTTATTGCTACAGAGCGCTGGTGAAGGAATCGGAGAATTGTAAAGACACTTCAAGGAGTGTGATGAAACAGAGCAGTAATGCCAAACTCACATATAAGAAATTAAATGAATGGCTTTTTAAAGCAAGAAATGAAATATGAATGATACATAAATGCATTATAATCAGATGAGGTACTTATGACATTACATCTTAGAATAGTGTAACTAAAAAAGCTTTTGTCTGGATTCGACAGAGCAAAAGAAATAAAGGAAGACCTAACAGCACATACACAAGAGAAATGGAAAGAGCAATGAATACTATGGCAAGATCATGGACGGAGCTACTTGGGATAGCTAAGGATAGGACGATTTGGAGTGGCTGAGGGCCAAACTCCGTTGATGGACAAAGGGTGAGCGAAGTATAACGTTAACATTGTTTACATGGAGTTTAAGAGTGTATGCATTATAGGTGCCTTCAAGTTTGTAGATGACCAGGTCTTTTGTGGACGCAACAAAGAAATTACTTTATCTTCAGACTAAACGATACAGTTAAACTATTTGGCATAAAGATAAATGCTAGGAATACAAAAATGATAATAATTGTCAAAAATATCCATGGACATCAAGGAAAGAACATTACAAAATTGCAGAAGGTTTTCTACCTGGGTACCATTATTATAAATGATGATCGTTATGAAGCTAAAATAAGATATAGAAGAAGAAAAAACATTCCAGAAGTAACGCACATTATAATATTCAGCTGCATTAATACTGAGGTACAGAAAACGTTTAACCAATACTCATGTACGGCCCGTGGCACTACAACGCTGAAACATGGACTCTAAGTAAAAAAGAACAGTTTGAAATACTTTGAAACTTTCGGGATGCCGTGTTTTCGCATGATACAAATAGTGAGCACGACAGAAAAGAATTCGGAAGAACACATTCTTAAAGAACATTCGGAAAAATAGCCGGCTATTGAAGAATATACAAACACGTATGATGTCTTGGTTTGGTATCAGAGTGAAAAACAGGAATCCACTACTGCAAATACTAGAGGGCGAAATCAGAGTGAAAAGAAACAGATGACTTCCAAGAAACAAGAACACTGCTGTTCAGACTTGTACTGAGCTGAAGACAACTGCTGAGAACAGGAGAAAGTCCAGTGACATTAACAGGCGAAATACAAAACCAGTTTTCAGACCGACGCTAAATGATAATGATCGATATTAGTTTGATACTGATGGAGCAGACACATAACTGAGTGTTACAGGACTGGCTAAAGTGCCCAATGTTCTGTCAGGGTAGTATTAGGTTAGTGAACAGAAGAAAACAAACTCTACGTGTGTCTCTTGCTAACTGTTTATGAAAGCTTGGGAACTCTTCTATTAGATTTGTATGATCAGTGCTTGCCAGAAAGTGCAATCCAACACAGACGTCACAGCACTAGGATGATGTTTCCTTCTTAGATGTGCATGGATAACTATTGTTCCAGTGGACAATTGATTACACTGCCCTTGTTTTTTTTTCTCTGTCACGATTTAATAGTATACCACAACAGACAATGATGTACATACCAAATGAAAGCAGATAAAGAAGAGGCCGGCTACGTAAACGATGGACACAGGGAATAGCAGAGTTCACGAGAATCTTGATAATAAAGCGCGTAAACGGGCACCCTCCTGCTGTTTACACCTCACCTTGACACAGCAAGGTACAAGAGGAACAAGATGAGATGAGACGTTAGCCGATTTCAATTGAGTCAAGAACCGACATCACCGCACTCATACGTGCTCCGTCCTCATCTTCAACAACCAGCGAAGACTTAAAACTCTAATAATACCAGCGGCAGTCTGATTATATGTCCGTCTGGTCTTTTCTCGGAGAACCGAGTGTCAGCCATTTCCTCTGGTCACTCCCTGAGGCAAAATTCTCCCTAGGCCTTTAATGATTTACCGATGTTACCACACTATACACATGATCCCAAAGGGCCGTGACATTGTCTTCCCTATCGTGCACTAATACGCCACCCAACAGTGCAAACCCAGCCAATGTGTCCGCTGCTCGTCCACACCACACCAGCATGTACTGGGGTAAAGACCACACAGCTGCTCTCCATCTTTGATGTTTAATTTCAAGCATGCCACTCTGCACGAAGCGTACCTGTCTTCACGTTTCTCAGCATGTCCTGTGAGTCTGTTACAATCACAACACTTGTGCGATGTTTGTCATCCAGCCAACGGAATGCCGCTGTGACGGTCTCCACCGATCTCAGACAAGATGTCGAGGTATCATATGTCAGGCTCTTCTGTACTAAATACCGCCAATTAACCTTCGCTTTGAACTCTCAGGCACTTCTTTTGCCTCTTAGCACAAAGCCATCCGTATAGACCAGTGGTTCTCAACCTTATTTGGCCCATGCCCCCTTTACCATATGTTCAGAACGTCATTTTCGAATTTCCTCCCTATAAATCCCCCCACCCTTACACAGTATACATAACAATGGAAGCTAAATTTAATAACACATACTAGAACAAGTTTAGACATCTACATAAAACGCGATTTGCGGGTCTACTTACCTTATAAAACGAATTTCATTAGGGCGAGAACTATAGAACCGTAAAATTTAGATGGAAAAACAATATAAAGTAACTGGTTCTTGTATTAATGCGATCTTGAAATAATCTTAACCCCCCCCCCCCTGGAAACCCTAAAATTCCCACCTGGGGGGATGGGGGAGTGGGGGGGGGGATTCTCCACCGGTTGAGAACCACTGGTGTACGATTACATCACTTTGGCGCGAATTGGTGTGAATCAGTTGTCACACTTTCCATTCAGCACAGCCTACCGGCCAATTCCTGCACTCCCTGCCCTATGTGATTATGACCCTGCAAAAGTCTGAATTATTCCACTGGATCTCTGACCCCCTTCCCCCTTCTCCTAATTATCTCAAGCACACACGCTTCTCTGATTGTGTCCTCTGCCGGAACCATCCATGATTTTGCTCATATCGAACTATGGCCCTTAACTGTGTCAAGTGCTTCAGCAGGGGTTTTTCTTGTTTGCAGCCACTTGGAGTTATAACTTTGTCTGCAGCACCTTAAGTCTGTCCGCAAACATTGGTAAAGCTAGGATGTATCGCATACACACTTCAGGCATACCCTTTGCACATCCCAAAATCACCCGCATAGCCTCTTTATGTATGCACTCGTTTGACCAGTTAACTCTTTGACACTGTGAGCAGTGGCAATCCACACTCAACCACTTGGAGAATCAGATGGTGATAAGAGTATGAACACCATATCTCTATCACAATCCTTCCTGTTAGTGCGGAAATGGATTTCCGACTCCATCAGTCGTAGCCGCATACAACCATTAATTTGTATTTCCTCGTGCAACACGGTCATCGTCCTTGGGAGCTGGGGTAGCGCTTGGCTAGCAAGCTTATCTGTTGACCCGGTGGTCATGTGTTCGAATCCCCAGAGAGAAAAATTAAAACAAAAAAGTCCACCTAGTCTAAATGGGTACCAGTAAGGGTCAATGGAAGTAAAGACTGCTGCTGTGATAGTGACCTCATTACCCATTGACAGCAATTGATCTATAAAAATATGGGCTAGCACAATGTAGTCAGCACACATTAAGATGCGCTAAAGTGATCCTCCTGTAGGTGCCCCGCCAGGTGGCATGCCAATCGGTCTTGTATTCCCATGTACACTGGCATGGCATGGGCAGAAGACCCACTTCAGCTCTTGGAGGTGTGATGACTATAGTCGGGTCAACTATTCATGCCAGAAATGTACAGACTGAATCTTCCGGAGCATTGACTGAGAGTTATGATGACTCACTTATTGAACGCAGTCCCGGAGAGCCACTTCAGGACCCCCCTCCACGCCTCATCCTGGATGTCGTGTTTGAATGTACTCCACACTGCTCGGCGTTCAGTTTGCTCCGTTATCTAGTTCTGAGGCCCCATCATGACTTCTCACATCGCTTGTACTGGTCTGTCAATATCTTCTTCTTCTTCAGCGTTCCGAGCCATTGAGGTTCTTTGCTGCAGATACAATCCGTCTCCATTCGTCTCTCTGGTGGACCTTCTCTTGCCAGTCGTTGATTCCAAGTGCTTGTAGGTCTGTATATGTATTATCTCTCCACCGTCTTCTTGGTCTACCTCGGGGTCTACGGTCATTTATTTCCTGAGTGTAAGCGAGTTTTGTTTCCCTATTATCT
Organism: Cepaea nemoralis; assembly: GCA_014155875.1. Taxonomy (NCBI): domain Eukaryota; kingdom Metazoa; phylum Mollusca; class Gastropoda; order Stylommatophora; family Helicidae; genus Cepaea; species Cepaea nemoralis. The sequence goes on from JACEFZ010026772.1 coordinate 143,891, forward strand.
TCCATTCTTTCTATATGCCTCAGCCATTGTAGTCTATTAGCCTTCATGATACCAGTGATTAGCGGGGACTTAAACAGATCATAAATGTCTTTGTTACGTCTTCTTTTCCACTCTCCACTTTGTGTATCCCTAATGGGTTCAAAGATGCGTCTTAAAATTTTGTTCTCAAAGGTTTGTAACAAGGCTTCGTCTCCTTTCGTTGTACTCCAGGTTTCAGAGCCATACAGCACAACTGTCTGATCAGTGGTCTGTCAATATATACTTTTAAATCATCTTGCCGATCGATCATCATCATCATCATCATCTTTCACTTTTGTTATCAAGGGTCGTGGGGAGGAATAATTGGCGTTCCAGCGCCCGGTGGGTGTACTCGATAGTGTCATTCCGTGAGATTGTGCAACGTCTTTGGTGTCGTCAATCCATTTTCTTCTCGGCCGTCCTCTCGCTCTCGTTGCAGATGATCTTTGATGTAGGGCCAGTGCTTGTAGTTGATGGTGTTATGTCGACTCTAAAATATAATTATTATACACATGAAATAACCCGAGGCGATTGAAGTTACAAAGCACGAATTGAGGGTTCCACTTTGGAATGAAGCAAGCTCTCTCATTGCACTACACACTTCATTCAATGCCAACGGTTATACGGACTTTGTGCTATTTTGTCTTGTCATCGCTTAAGTGAATTCATTCCCTTCTTTAGGCAGATCATTAACCCGCGATTTACTACTCAGCAATCACCAACCATGAAACTTCTAACACGGGTCTTTTTCCCATGATATCAATTATGTTTCTCTGTAAGGGCTGTACGATGTCCCATGTGACCCTAAAATAATCCACAGCCTGGTTCAACGCATATCTGGACTTGAATGAAAGGAGGCCAAGCGTGTGCCGCATTGTTTTGATTCGGGTATTTCTAGTGCGGTCCAGAACTTGTCGCATCGCTTCATTTTGGAGACCCTACAATCTTTCTTTCTCAGTAAAGGACATAACCAGATGAATATCAATATCTGTTCACGAGAAAGATTGCCATAGTTTCCAGTGCTCTTAATACCCGTTTGCGCCGTTTTATAGTGCTATCAAAGTTATTTGTATGGCAGACTGCTTAAAAAGGTTATCCCCAGATATTTCAGCTTATCGTGTCTATCCATTGTTTTCCATTTATCAATCCCAAGGGGGATTTTACTATAAAATATGTATAGTATAACGTCTCTATTTCGATTTGTTTTAATGCGCCTGAATAGACCAGCACCATACTATTCAAGGGGCTTCTCATAAGTCTTTAGCCTGACCATGATGGTGTAGGCAGAGAAAATTGAAATTTGGCACAGTGCTTATTCCTTCTCAATGTAGCTAGCCACCAGCTGAATTTATGCATTTCTGCCTATCTCTGCGTGACCTTGAAAAGACCTTAAGAATAAAACAACCTATTTTTCGAACTAAACCAGTTATCACAAGCAAGTATGACATCTTCGTCACTGTCAAAACGATTTCCTTTCAGCTGTTTCTTAAGATTTGGGAAAAGAAAAAGTCTGATGGAGCCAAATCTGGAGGCTATGGAGTGTGGAATATTCAAATCGTTGGTAATTTTCAGCACAAGCTTTTCTTTATGGGAGCGCGCGTTGTCTTGAAGCAAAGGCAGAATTTGCGAACGCGCTATCCTTCGTTTTCTGGTCACAGATTTTCTTAGTTTGATAAGGAGATCTGCATAGTACTACCCATTAACCGTGTTGCCATGAAGTATGTAATCTTTCAATATGACACCTTTGACGCTGCGAAAAACAGTCAGCATCACTTTTCTTGCAGATTTTTGTGCTCTTGGCTTGACATGTGTTGGCGAGTCCGGGGTTTTCCATTGCATGCTGGCAATTTTGGATTCTGCGTCATAAATGGTGAATGCAAGTCTCATCTACCGTCACCATGGTCGTCAACATGTTTTTCGACCGCCACATGTTGCCACAGCAATCAACCCGTATTTGTTTCTGTTCACATATCAGCAGGCACGAGGACCCTGCGGGCACACACTTTTCTCATGTTCAGTCTGTTGAGTAAAATTCTAAAAACTGTACTCTTACTCAGTTTTGCTGAATCCGATATCTCTGCAATTGTCATTTTCCTATTCTGGTCTATGATTTTCTTCACTTTTACAGCATTTGCAACATTGCACTCTGAGGACGGATCTCTCGGATCTTGGCAGATCAGCAACTTGGGAACGGCCACACTTAAACTGAAAACACCAATGTTTTACAGAAGCATACGAAGGACAGACTTCCCCAAACACTGGCTCCATCTCCCTGTGTATTTCTGAAGGTGTTTTTCCCTGTAACATCAAGAATGTTATCACAGTCCTGGCGTTTGATTTCTCTATTGTTCTGACAAACCTTTGGATGTGCAGATCTTGTCAATAGGGTGTGTTGTCCCATGCACCATATCGAGAAAACCAGTTGAGGAGGGAAATTCATAATTCATATGTCCATTAAAAATTGAATGAGCTATACATGTGCCAAATTTCAATTTTCTCCGTCTATTCCTTCATGGTCAGGCTAAAGACTTATGAGAAGCCCCTTGTATATATGATACGACGCTATCATTATTCCAACACACACACACACACACACACACACACACACACACACACACACACACACACACACGCACGCACGCACGCACGCACGCACGCACGCACACACACACATTATATGGGGGTGAACCATGTTGCACAATACCTATTTCGATGTGCATCCGGTGGTCATGAATTCGAATCCCTTCAAGGGGGAGTTATTGTTCATCTACATGGGTACCCAAGTCGAAGTAAATGACCTGTTGTGATATACCCAGTACACTCCATGCTGTGAAATGGTGGCCTTTACTTACTCACACACACACACACACACACACACGCGCTAGCACGCACACACGCTAGCACACACACACACACACGCTAGCACGCACACACACGCTAGCACGCACACACACATGCTAGCACGCACACACACACGTTAGCACGCACGCACACGCACAAACACACACACACACAAACATACACACACGCACACACACACACATACAGTCAAACCTGGGTTTTCGTTGCCTTCGGTTTTCTGGTGTCGGTCGGTTTCGGTTTTCGTCAATAGTTTTCCCTCGAAAAATGTGTCTCGGTTTTCGTCGGTTGCCTCGGATTTCGTTGGCGTGGCCACATAACCTCGTTGCTAACTTTGCGAAAACAAATTGACTGGCGTTCTTCTGCTCAGTTTGCCGTTGTTTTTCGGTGTGTGAGCATCACTTGCTAATAATAAAATAGTTGCATGTCCTTCACAGGAAGTAGCAGTCAACTCCAGCATTTTTGGCTGTTGGTGATTCTTGGGCAAGTTTTATATTCAGTAGTTTGCCATTGCTTTCTGAACGACCAGCTCCTATGCCTTTTTCGAAAAAAAGCGTGTGCGGTCATGACTCGTCATCTCACTCGATCACCAGAGTCGTGGATCAGCTCAGTGTTCCTGTCTCGACCTTGTCATGTGGCCAAGCCATCCAGGTATTTACTTCTCGGTCTTCACCTTGGTCTGTTCGCTTGAATCTTGCCAGTTGTCACCACGTTCTCCAATCCATTTCTTCTCATAACATGTCCAAACAAATTTGACTGTCTACGTCTAATTTCTCTAATTACTTTACGATTTTCATTTGTCTCCTGTAGTGCTTGGTCATCTGTTTTTATGTCTGTCCATGGTATTCTTTGCATTCTCCTCAGAAACCACATTTCTGCAGCCATCAGATGTTTTTCAGCTTGACTGCACATTGTTAAAGTTTCACATCCATACAAAAGAACAGGCTCAATGTAGCACATCAACACTCTTTTTCTCGTTTCAATTGACATATTTTTATTGGTCAGAATGCTTTTCATCTTGCTAAAGGCTACTTTCGCCATGGTGATTCTTGTTCTAATCTCTTCAAGGCATCTCCCATCAAATGTTATGACTGTTCCGAGATAACTGTACCGATTCACTTGTTGAAAAATACTCCCATTTAATTGTATGTTACATTGTGGTATTTCGTTCTTCCTAGTGACGACCATAATCTGTGTCTTTTTACAATTTAATTCGAACCCCAGTTGTTCACTGTGTGCAACAACCGCATCTACTAATTGTTGCAGATCCTGCTCATTGTCTGCAATCAATACTGTATCATCTGCATTCCTAATGTTATTGATGTTTCGTCCTCCAATGCTGATTCCATTTATATCTTCTACATTTCTGAAAATATTTTCACTGTATAGGGGAAAAAGATCTGGAGACATTACACATCCCTGCCAATAGTGTGTTTGATTCTTTTGCCCCAATATAAACATCATATCTCAGTAACCAACTGAGGGAAAATTATGAGATTTAGTATATAACCTTATAATTATGTCCACCCAACAAAATTTTTTTTTGTTCTGGAGATTTTACAGCAGATGTCAAAGTTTTTTTATTTGCGGTATATAATTTACGGGTCTGAGATGAAATTCATAATTTTAAATGCATTACAGCATAGCCAGACAATCAGCGCGCAATGTTGAATATTGTACGTGTTTTGAAGAGATTGGCCTTATGCCAACTCCCCGCGTTGTTCAAACTAGGACTGTTCAGAGGTGTCTCAAAATGTGGGTTATTTCATGAAAAATATGTTTAAAAACAAAAATCTTACCACTTATCGCTAACATTGAAATGTGTGAATATTTTTCAATGGGATGTAATGCGAATTTGTACACTTCAAAGAATCGCTATGAAGTTGTTGTACACACATCTTTGTCAAGAAGCTGATCGCAGGAAACTGTTTTATACTATTATAAATTCCGAAAAAAGAACAGTGCATGCATTGGGTTTGAGTAAACGGTAATTTCGTCGATGGGTGCAAGAATCTGGAATTAAACCACCACGCAATAACAAAACGGTAGATAGAAAGATTATTGTAGACAGCTTTGACAAAGATGTCATAAGGCGAGCTATTATAAAAATGCTTTAAAAAGTCGCTTACAATTCGACAGGGTCGACTTCATTGCACCGGGTTCTATCCCATATGGCTCGGTCTCTTTCCGCAGCGCGAAAAGCATCGCACAAAGAACGAACTCCGCAGCTCTAGCGACGACCAACAGAAGTCTCCGAAAAATTTAACTCGTGAACCGAAGGATGCGGCCCGGAATCGAACCCACGACCTTTGGAGCCCGAGTTAAAAGGCTTGACCACTTCGCCACGGAGACTCATAAAATTATAAAAATTTTGGATTTTATATCCAGGATTATCCAACATTATAAAAATGCTGGATGCCAAAGAAACAGTGACTGTAAGAAAACTTAGGGTTTGGTTCAGAAAGAACAATAACATAGAGCTATCCAAAACAACTTTGTGGAGAATTATAAGGACATTATCTTCACTATTTGAAAGTACAAGGGCGGTAGAAATAATCTTTGCGAGCTGCCGCATTTAGGAGCCATGAGAAGCAGATTCTTTTTTTTTAAAATTCGCATATCCTTTTACAGGACTTAGCTGTCAACAGCAGCATCTTTCAGCTGTCCGTTGATCTCTTGGCAAGATTACGCTCAGTAGTTTGCCATTGCTTTCTGAGCGGCCGGCTCAGTTATCCCGCAAGTCACCAGCGGGGGTCGAACCGCTGCCAGCCCTCGCCCGCTACGAGACTATGCGTGATAAACGGGATTACGGAGAAAGTGTTGTAACCCCTCGGCCAGAGAGACCGGCTGAGAAGCAGATACCTACGTGAAATAAGGGAATTCGCAAAGAAAATTATGGCATAGTTTGGATGAAATGTGGATCAATGCGCACCACACAAGTGATAAGGAATGGCAATCAGTGGATGGACAGATAAAGCTATATGTGCCCGGTAGTATAGGACAGCTTTTGGTCATGGCCCATGCTGGTAATACGCATAATGGCTTACAACAAAATGCTGGGATCGTGTTCGTATCAAAGCATACAGACAATAGGGATTATCATAATAAGATGAATGGTAATGTATTTAGAGATTGGCTCGAGAATAATGTGCTTCCATCCCTAGATAGACCGTCGTGTCCAATTATGGACAATACATGATATCAATGTTGTTGCCCAAGAAGACAAAATACCTACAGCATCGAGCACAAAGGGAGCAATAAAGATATGACTCCGAATGGAAAACATACCATTTCCAGAAACGTATTTCTAGCTAGAATTGTTGTCCCTTGTAAAACAGACGCCAAAAAGCAAGAAATATCAAATCGACAAGTTGATAGAAGAGCATCGTCATGGATGCTTGAGACATCTGTCGTACCATTCTCATTTTAACCCTATAGAACTTGTGTGGGCTAAAATTAAAGGACAGGTGGCAGCTGACAATACTATATTCAAATTGTCTGACGTCAGGATACTAATCCAGTCCACGCTATTAAATATTGATAAAGGTTACTGGAAAAATGTGAGGACAATGTGTTGAAAGAGGAATAGGATTATTGGAGAAAGGATGGATGAATTTTATGCAACCGAGAGCAGTCATCAACTTACTGGAATCGTCCGACACAGATTAAGGTCTGATCGATCGCAGACCTTAACCACGTGCACACCAATGGGTTTTTGTACAAAAATTCAGAAGAATTTCAGGCCCCAAACATTACGGCATCAGCTAATGCAATGGCAACAGTTTGTATTCCCCAGTGTGAATTTTCAAATTTCCCCAAGCCCTCAGCCCTGACAAAAACTGTATTGAAAACACACACACACCACCACACACACACACACAAACCCACCCCACCACACACACACCACCACACACACAAAACCCCAAAACTAAACCCTTGAATACCAACAGAAGAGTAATATTGCGGTGGAAAGACATATTTTGGCAAACAAGAAACGTGAGAGCAAAAACCCTTGTCAATTACGGGACAAAACACGTGCATACGA